>CAAKMY010046184.1:0-12044 GCA_901111285.1 Corrigiola litoralis | reverse complement strand
CAAAACAAAATACTTTTTTTTAGTATCAAAGTTTTGAGTTTGCTCACTTTAATTTGTAGATGCAGTGTGTGTAGTATACAATATATAGTAGAGACGTAGAGTTCTTTTATAGACATGTCGTGTGCAACCGATCTTCCATACTTATATTGTATAGAGCTAGTACTTTTACGGACCAGGTCATCTCAGGTTCGAATTGAGTCAGGTCATGATAATTTTTGGACCGGTTTGATATGTATTAGATATGGATCACATTAGAGAATTTGTTCTTTTGTATCAGGGTAGGGTTGATTTGGGGTCGATTGAGTTATCAGTCAAATTTTTTCCGAGTCAATTTAATCTCCACTACAATATCGAATCAATAAGATTTATCCAATACTGTATATCAGGTTTTAATGAAATAGTAAATATTTAATATTTACAAAAAAAAAAATACATGATTTTCGATGAGAATCAACTATAATTCAATGTAATGTACGATATTTCTATCGGGTCGGGATGAATTGCGTCACGATTTTCGTTGAGAATCACTACTCACTAGTGGCGACTTGAACTTGTGACATGACCTCCAAATCATAAACTGCAATTCTTCTAATTATCAGAACTTAGAAGTTTTTTTTTTTGGTTTATATATTTTCATAATGTTTTTGATTTTTCTGAATGTCAATTTTTTTTTTTTTTTTTTTTTTGCTTCCTCCTCAAAACTTATAAAAATTCCGGGGAAAATAAGGAGGAAAGGACCATGAAGTAAAGTAAACTGACCCTTGATGGACGGCTAGAGAGTTTCCACATAGTAAGATGTACTTGCACACAACCTTGTTTTTGTTTGTCTTTTTTGTTTTCGACGGACAGGAGGATGATATCGATACTAGAAGAGTCATAACAGTCTATTTAGAATGGCTGAACTTGTTGATGACGGGAAGATATTAGTTTTGGGCTATGTCTCTAATATAGCGGTGGTCAATTGGTCAGAGTCTGAGTGTCATAGTCATGTGTGGATCTCTAATTCTCTAATTTAGCGGTGGTCATAGGCTTTTAGTGTGATGTATTTTAACAATGCGGTTGTCGTTAGGCCATTAGCCAAAGATTTGTTCTACGTAGAGTCGTAGACGTTGTACTATCGACCATTTGTTTTTGGAGTAACTGGGACACGGTGATGATATCGATATGTAGAAATTACCAGTGTGAAATTTTCCGTGAAAGTTTTTTGTTTAAAATGTGCACATAAAGTCAATGAGAAGAATCGAATTATCAAACTCATAATTGGGGTAAGAGAGTTCTAGTGTTAAGGAAGAGAATTAATTATTTGAAAATAGGAGTATTAAGTAAGAGAGTTGTCTGACGCATATCATCAGCCGGAAATTAAAATGTAGATTTCAATGGTCATCGTCGTGTGGTGCGTCGTCTGGCAGTGGTTGTCGTAAATTCATTGAGTTGAAGGAGAGGGAGGAGAGAGTTGACTCCTGAGTCAGGAGGTAGCTTTTTTCATCAGTGTGACAACACTTTTGGGAAATAAGCCACAATAATTTTAGTAATGAGGTGCAAATGTGTAATGTAAAGGAAATCGGGAAAAAATGATGTGTTGAGGTTGAGCCTTAAAATGAAGCAGGAACTTTTTGTTTACTCTGTATTTTGCTAATCCGTACTCAAACCAAGTGCTTGGTTTCCAATGCAAAAAGCTAGTGTTGTCATATCTGCTTATTCGCGTTTTTAGTATGGTAGAGATCTATCTTCAAAGTGCATATATGTTATCTATAAAGTGTAAATTAAAGTGTTGTCATATCACTTTAATTTTTAGGTTGAATATTTGAGCATAATCACCTCTTTCATTTGAGTGAATTGTGTGATTCAACATATATTCATTCTAGTGTCAATGTGTCATCCCAATGCGCCAAGTTGACACAGCACAAAATGCAGACTCAGAAAGCTTTGAGTAACCAACCACAACTTAAGTGACATATAGAGCCGATAAGAAAACACATCATCACCTAATATTCTCATCGCCATTTACAGTGAGTTTTTGGGCTCAGAACTATAGAAGGGCCGGGATTCCAGAGGAAAAAAGAGGGGGTGGGGTTGGGGGGGTAGAATGCAGGCAAGCACATCAGAATGTGTACATCAAATTGTATATCTCTTGTGGCTCAAAACATACCATGATTATCTTCAGGAAAGAGCTCAAGATAGATAAACAGTACTGCAAATGATATGCTCATTCAATATATATTCCTAATGTAAAAAATTAAGTGATATCTACACTGCCACTGGTGGCCGTGTTGTAGAAGTAAGTTCAAAGATAAGGAAAATTTTAATCATATAATCACCCCTATGCTGTTAATTCTCCTATAACAGACACTCTAGCTAGCCAGCCACAAATGCTAGCAGTAAATGGCTGCTATCCCAAGTGACTGGACACTACCCACTTTTCTATGCGTATCCATATTTGTAAATTTTGCCAGATTAACTTCAATAGTACCAGTATAAGAAAAGGAAAGAGTAAAGACATATTAAAAAATAAGTTACCTAACCTGTTGGCTGCTGCCTCTTAAATAATTTGCGCTGATAAAAACTGATACTTTACAGTACTAAAACTGATGCACTTTCAGAGCCCTTCGGAAAACTGAGCACTTTATTTGAAATCTCACGTATCTCTTGGCAAGACAATGCATTTTCCTCCACATGAACACCTGATTTGCTGAAGATCAACAGTTTATCCAAAGCCAAAGCCTTTTCTAGTATACACTTCACCAGGTCCACCTGCACTTCAAATGAACTCCTAAACAAACCATGTACGGTGACATTCTTCAAGTTTCGTATTCCGTTTTGAGAAGAATTCCAAACAACCGTATCAGTGTTCTCAGGATCAGATAGTTTCCTCCAAATACTCTGCATAAAGGAACATCTTATCATTTACAAACAAAACGGGAAGAACTAAGAGAACTAAGAGAACAAAAACTGTCCTCACAAATGAACTCTACACAAAAGATCTCCTTACAAATGTTGAGCCTTTGTTGTCTAGATGATCTAACTGATCTTCGACGTGAATTATCAGCTCCTCGAGGTCACCTGAATTTTGTAGCAAACCACAAACTCCAGAGGCAAGTGCTCTATCCAGTGATGTACTAAGTACAACACGCTTCCACTTATTGGCTGAAAAAGGATGATTTTGTAACACACTGTGTGTAAATAACTGCAAAAAGCGAAGAAAAGGCATTTTATACATTGCAGTTGATTTATGTTTAGAATCTGTGAAATCTTCATGTCTTAGTTCTAAAAGACAGAAGAATTATAACCCTGTTAGATATATATGCGAATGCATTTCTGTCCTACAAAACTAAAGATATCATTGATTCCGAGGCAGATGCTATACATGGTCATTCATATATCCCTAAGGAAATCATATCAATCTCAGGTTTCAAGGATCCAGCATCCTAGTCTTAGCTTGGGTCATTCCATTGTTTGTAGTTTTTTAAATAGTCAAGGAGACTCCTACTGTCCTATATGCTGTGCATGGAGAAAATATTTCAAAAGACAAGTGGTTGTGGTTATGGGGATTCCTCGACAGAGATTTGTTCCTACCATTATAACTTCCTCAGCTCCACTAGTCATGCCATCATATATAAGCAACATCCTAATGTTATCTAGAATCTAGATGGCTTTCATACATCTTGAGATGATATTTATGTCCTAATCTGACAATACAACAAGAACAACTTTGACTGCTTAGATACCAGAAGAAGCCATGTCGCTGTAAGATGAACGGCAAAATAACCAGATATGATGGAATTAGTTGGGCATAGTTTGAAGCTTTATATTATTGCAAAAATGCAAATAGTGCTAACTGTCTCGCAGGAAGATAGCTCCTAAGTTGTTTGTTAACTTATATACGAAGGGAAGGGAGACACCTTATAAATCTCATGCTAAGTATCCACTACTTCTCAGCACTAACGCTGCAATATAATCATGTCACACACAATTATAGCTAACATCAACTGCATTTTGTGCAGTCTGAATAAGCCTATGGCTCTGCAGGACTGCAATAGTGAAATCATATTACAAAACACAACAATAGAAAAAAACAGCAAGCTTTCTTGAAACCTAATAGTTGTCAACATTATCCATAAGTAATGAAGAAGTAAGAAACTTACCGCAAAAGTCTCCCTGTCAAGTACTAAAACATCAGAATGTCGGATTGTGTCCAGAAATTTCATAAAACAGAAGTTGTCATTCTCCACTGAGCAAGGAAATGTAAGGGTACAGTTCACAGATTTCACTGACGGCAGATTTAGCTTCACAAAGTCCACACATCCCATAAAATAAAAAAACTTTACATTTGGGCAATTAACTGTGAGCTTCCAATGCTTATCCTCCTCAGGGTCAGGGGTAAAGCGTAGCGTGAGCTGCTCTATGTTGGGAGCAGCAAAACTCACCACTGTCTGCCGGGAGCAGCAATTGGTGACAGCTACATGTCGAAGCAAAGGACATCCTGATGCGATTTTACTTAACATCTCATTAGTCATTTTAACTCTATCCAACCTGAGAATCCTTAACGAACGCATTTGAACATGCCTTGGAAGTTCTATTTCACCGTGACGCATGCTAAGCTCAGCAACAGAATCACTAGTCCAAACAAAATGAGGGTAACTTAGTTCAATCTCCTCAACGGCAGTGCCATAAACAGTCCACAAAGGTGCGCTGTTCAACTCAAGCACCTCAACACCTCTAGAAAACGCAAACTTTAGCCACAAGTTTACCTTCTTTTCCACCTTTTCCATCTCCCAATAATCAGTTAGATCCCCAATCAACTCCACGGAGCTCACCCTGAACTTATGAACTTTTGGCCTTTTGTGGATCATAAAAAAAGCACTAACAAATCGTGTAAATTTTCGGATGCAATTTCTTGAGCGCTTATCTTGATCTGTGAAGGGAATATCGCTAAAATCTAGTGTATCGATTTCTGTCCAAAGATCACCAAATGCCCGAATGAGGACCGTTCTAGCAGCGTCGCGAGCAGGTAGAAAAGACAGAATGTGCACACGAATTGGCTCGGGTAAGCTACTCAATCGGTCTACGTCATTTCCGGAAGAACCCATTAACCTCTTCTTAGAGCAATTCTCCATCACCATACTCTATAACTAACAAGCAGATTAAATAAACAGACCTAACAAGAACCAAATTAAGAAAGATTAGTTCATCATATCATCATATACACATGCCCTATACGTCCATACTCCATACTATAGTCTATTCACCTATCACATTCCATAACTAACAATTATAGTAGAATGGGCGACACCGGATGATATCCAATATGGGTGCCACCATCTCACCTAGGGGGTTGGTGACCCCTACCAATACGGGGATTATAATAATACATTTTTGAGGGTGACGCCCAACTTAAGTAATCATCAGGTAGCGTTGTCTTATTTTTAGGAATTTCCGGAACATAAGCATACCAATTGAAACATATGCCACATAAATTCTGACAAGTTCATCATATATACTAATATATACACATTGTACGGGGGCGGATACAACTAGTAGGAAGGATCAAATTTATAAAATTTGGTAGAAAAATTGTAGAAAAGGGTAGAAAAGGGTGTAAAAGATAGATGCTAAACCTATTTTTAAATCTTGGATACGCCCCTTAATCGTACGTAATAATGTGACAAAAAATATGAGCGCCAAAAACAAAACATAATTCTTACCCTCATTGCAATTAAACTACAGAAATATATACAGTTCAATTAACCACAATTATAAGATAGCCTAGAGAAATGCAACTTTAAATTGAATAGAGGAATGCAAGGATGGAAAACATTTTACGTAGCATTTCACTGGACTTTTTCACTGGATGAATATCTCACAAGCATACTAGTATATCATCGGGTCAATTATGGGTTGGTTACTTTCTTGTCAACTTTGACTTGGAGTTAATATTGGGTCAGTGTGGGGTTATATGGGTTTGGGTCTAATCGAATTCTGGACCAGCTCAAGGTAAGGATATTTTGGGGTACGGGTCACTGGGTCAGCTTCAAATCGCTCGTTTTCGGGTCTTGGTGGCCTGGTGGGACTAATTTTGGTCGGTCCATATTTTTAATATGTCAAATTCATCTCGAGTATTCCCTCGATCCCATTTAATTCTATTTATTATTTATTTTGGGGTGTTACGTTCGCTTTTCCCAAAATTTATTTTAGACAAAAAAAACACACATTTAAACCACAGTAAATCCAAGTATGCTAAGGAAGTGGGTCAGATATGGAAGTTGTGTACTCCAAGTCTCCAACCCGCTTCCTAACCAATTGTCATCCCTAATAATGGAGGACTAAAAAGAAAGTTTGAAACACAATGCATACTCCTTTACCCTTTACGTATAACTATAGTGCTTTTTGATAGAGAGCTAGCTCATCACAATCTCTTCGAATAAATGAAACTAGCTTTTTACGAATGTAAATGGAGGAATAATGGACAAAGAGCTTTATCGAGAACTTCCCTCTATAAATGGAGGACTAATGAAGAAAATAACCATTATACAGACTCCTCCGATCGATTGTAAATGGATTTTCAAGGATATTGCCGAGTTAGGAAAAGCTTTCGACATTTGCTGGATCATTAAAGTGGAACGTGGCTTGGTGACTCACGCCCACACATTGGCTACTAACTGGCGGGCTACTAATGGAGCGAGGGCGGTTACGTTGGACAACTAGTTTGCGCTTTATGCTTTGATTGCTCCTTTGTCTAAGAAAAAAAAAATTTAACCTCCTTTCTTGCAATTTCATCGATCATTATCATGAACATCGAAAAGAAAAAATTTACAATGGCAGCACCATATTAACATCAACAACCCTCTCCTTGTGAGTTGTGTATACATCCTAGTATCCTACATTATGATTTATGAGAGTTCAAGAAATTTATTAAATATGATAGCCTATTATCCTTGTGTCTCTATCACAGCAAATAGTGGTCCATCTTTGATACCATTCCGTATAAAAATTGATACTACTCCGAATAATACTTAATATGCGCTTTAAATTATATCAAGAAAATCCAAATAATTACTATCGGCAATATTTACAGCATACTCCATATCATAGAGAGTACTAATGTACCAAAGTATGCAGTATGTGTGTTGTGTAAGTCATAACTTGTGTAAGTTATAACTTGTACGTGTATGTGCATTGGATTTTGGATAGTACGGAGTACTAGAGAGGAGAGACCAATGTTATGCAGCTGAAGGCTTCACGCGAAAACGCTCGCCCCACCGACGCAGAGGACACTTTCTCGTGTCCCTCCTTTCACCCTTTTCATGTCTCAACACTCATCATGTTCTTGCTTTTTAACCACCACTAGTGAAAGACAAACTGTGAGAGGGAAAAAAGGGTTTGAACGTTTCCAAACAGAGCTAAAGCCCAAACAATCAAATCTATGTGTTAACTCAATCCCATTGGCCCAAACCGAGAACTGAACTAAATCGATTTTTAATCATCATTGTTTGCCTCATTTATCTTGGAAGTGTCAAGTGAGGAAACATATACACATGAATGGAATTCCCGACATGCACATGTTGCTATGCCAATATGAGTCCAAAAGCAAGTTCGCACACTTCTCATCACCAATCAGTCTATCAAATTCAAAGAATTACTCATAGTAAACCTTGGCCAACCTACTCAAGTTTAAGTTCAAGTTCATAATCCACAATGTGGTCAGAACTCAGAAATTAGAGTAACATGATAATGTCTTCATGATATTCCAACTAATATTTAGAATAATGACTAGAAAACAGAGAAATTGTAGACGGAAAAACCTTGTTAACTTAGGGCTTAGGGAGACAGCATAGCATTAAATTGTGCCAAACGCATTACAATTATGTCTAAGCATCAGAAAACCTACTGAGGCACCTAAATTCATGAAATGTGGCAGTAGCATGGTCCTAACCATTTACACTCCTAATATGATGGCTCTAATTTCCTCCAACAACAATATTTCCTAACCTACTACTACTAGACTGACCAAAACCATTATAGAAATTAGCACTACTACTAGTCCTCCTAACTCCTGATTAGTACTGTGTTACCTAAATTATTACTTGAGCAGCATTACTGGGCAGTAGCACTGCACTACCCAAAACTCGAAAGCGGGCGATGGAACCCCATCACTTCCTTCTTCTTCCTCATCTCCAACACTTTGCGGTGGCTGTTCGAGTGCAGCTTACTCGAGAATGTTGGGCTACCAGCAGGCCGGTACTCAGGATAAAGCCGGCCTGACTTGTACCGAACACCACAGGCATTGCACAGGGTCTTCGCCCCATGAGGCCCTTGTCGCCACTGCGGGGTACTCTGCACCCCGCAGTGGCTACACCTCCTCTGCACCCCACCCGGCACCACTTCCCCCTTCTTCTGCTTCTTCGCAACGTCCTTGCCAAAACACATGCCTGAGTTCGGGCCCGAGCTGCAAGGAGAGGATGGCGCCGTGGACGAGGAAGACGAAAGCGAGGACGACGACGAAGTAGCCTCGGACAGTGCCCTGGGCCACACCCGACCACCTGTCCTAGCCCGCTTGCTCCTGGACCTGCTAAGGGACGGCGGTGAGACGGGTGCTGGTTTGTGTCCAACGGGCCTGAGCTCGGGCTCGGGCCTGGGTTCGGGCTTGGGCTTCACGTACCCGGGTGGGTATGGGTTGGAGAATTGAGAAAATGACTCCTCCACGAAGTTTGACAGCCACTCAAGGTCCGCTTCTTCTGCCTGTCATAATTAAACCATGAAAAAACATAAAAACCCATAAAAAACAATTCTTTGAGCATTTTTTCTAATGTCTAACAAAAGTAAATAAAAGTGGGTAAAAGATAATTACCGGAACAGAGAGAACGGTGTCAAGAGGAGAAGAAAGAAGTGATTTTTCAGTAACATTATCAAGTGGTTCTTGTTTAACAGCAACAAAAGTAGGGTAACAACAACTTTGCTGTTGTGGTTGTTGTTGTTCATGTTCTTCTTCAGTTGTCTCAACATGTTGTTGCTGTTGTTGTTGGTCTTCGTCGTTGTTAAGGTTAAGAAGTTGGTCCACAAAATAATCATCCCCAGCAACTGAGACATTATTATTATTCTGAGGGCTAAAATTGCAGCAAACATCTTCCAATATCATTCTTGGTGTAAACCCTCCTTTCACTATGCACCCCATTCCCTTCTCAACCTACAACACAACATAACACCACAAAACCCATAAGGAATAATTTCATGTCACAAACAAATAATACAAATTACAAAGATTGAAACTTTGTGTTGTAACATAAGAGATTATATACCTGAGAAAGGGAAGAAGAAAGTTTAGTGGAGAAAGGGTTGCAGGGGAAGGTTTGGTAAAGCATTGAATGTGAGAGAGATAGAGAGAGAGGTGCTTCTGGTTGCTGTTCTCAACAAAGGGATAAAAATGTGCCGGTTTCTCTATTTATCACTAAATGTCATCTACTAGTGTTACCTAATATTTTTTGCTTAAGATAGAGGGGTCAAATTATATTTTCCGCCTTTAAGTTTTTAAATAACGGATATGGTTCATTGGATAGTGGGGTTGTTTAAGTTTAATTGACCACGGGGTAATTATTACTGCTTACTACTATAATTACTATTTGATTTGTCTCTTTTTGTTTTTCCGTACGGTAGAAGACAAAATACCTGTGACAAGTTCCTGGGTCTTTACAGTCAAAATTCAGTAGGGTGGGCCGGTTCTATGACTTCGAGATTACTAAAAGCGGGTTAATATTTTTTACTTTAATCATGGAACCGTCGTTTATAACTGGGGGTTTAATGGATATTCTTTGTTTTAATTAAGGATTAAGGATTATCTCTCTTTTGTTTTTGTGTGGTAATTTGCACTTGAGTGCGTTTGTTCATTGGCGCTATCAATGTTTAAATGGTGTAATCAACAAAGGATCACCCATTTTCTCTCTTCTTCCCGCCTAAGCTCTTGCTTCTACGATTAGAAAGGAGCTGTGTTGAAAAAGGGCCTAATTTCATGACCTCATGGGCCATGGGTCATTGTAATTGCCTAAAAATTAGTAAGACCTACGACTTGTTTGAACAAACCTTTTGATTTAGGTGTTCGTTTGTGCAATTACGTCAAAATAGTCATGGATACTTATTTTAGGGTGCTTAAACAAAGTATACAAATTTTTTTTCTTTGGATAAGTAGTGATAAAGTAATGATGTACTTGGTATCCAGTGGATTTTATTGTTCTTTCACAAAAAAAATTAAAGTATCAATGTAAAATTTAAAATGCTAAATAACGTCAAACTTGCACCTAACAAAGACCGTACTACTTTTAAACGTCTCTCCTACAATATCCAACTAGTTAAAAGTGAGATAATATAATTATACATAGAATAAAACTTTGTTAAGAAGGTATTGTATGCCCTAACCTTTCAAACATGGGGTGACATGCCCCTCCAATTTGAGAAGGGATGGACATACGTGATCATCCTAATATCTAAATTTAATGGACTTAAATTATGGCATCTTATATCTTTCTGTCTTTCTGATGTATGCAATGTACAAAAAGTGTTTACGTCAACACTCAACGACAAGTCTTACTTTCAAATGCTTGTATCATTTTTTCGCAACGTTTCTAAAGTTTCGATATACCGAATTTCAGAATTATATTGTGAGACAGAGCTTATATATAAGGTTTGCTAATTAAACAGAACCTATATTTTTTCTTTTGTTGTGAAAATGACATAATAAAAGAAATTGAAGATCTATTTAGTTGAAGAAAATAATTAGTGTTGAAGAAATGACCATAGAGTGTCCTTTTAGCTGAGAAAGTAAAAGAAGCCTGGTCAATCTTTTAGTTGGCAATGCAAGGACAGGTACAGTACCTGCCTCAAAGGACAGTCTTTAGACAAGTTTAAAGAGGGAATCTGAAGAAGCTTTTTTACCCCTTTACTGTACTTGCTTGTTGAACTAATTCAACTATACAACTTCACTGGTTACACCTTCCAAATTTTAGTACAGGAAGATGATACTACAACTACAGTTGAAGGCAGCTCCGCCCCAGCTTGCAAGAATCTGATAGGTTGATAGAACCTTCATGGATGTGTCACGTACTCACGTGCCGTACGTAAGTTCCTGGAATTCTAACCATAGATAAAGATAGAAGTGAACAAGTACAGTAATGATCAACTCCAGGCCTTGACCAAATGAGCACTATGAGTCTATGACCAGACTCGTACATATTTCTCATTTTCGTATATATCTTGACATTTGCCATATCCGTTCGCAATCAAGAATAAATTTGAGCTCATGAGTATCACCACTTAATCATATCTGGTACTGGTATAATAATCATTTGCGAGAACAGATGAACCATTTTTTTACCAAAATTTTGAAAAGCAAACTTGAACAATATTTGACTTAAGACATACTCCATACACCTTATCCTAGCTATTAAAAACTCAAATTTTCGATTGAGATATAATTGGGCCGGTACTTCAAGAGTAAAACGAAGTGGCAACTTCGTGTTAATAGTATATAATATGATGTTAATCCTCATTACTATTTTCAGATCATTAAAATTGCACCCCTTAAAATGAAGGAGAGTATACACAATTTTGTTAGAGTTTAAGATAAAACATCGATTACTAGACCGACCTATACTATATATGAAGATCAACTTTTTACATTGATAAGAACCCTTATATATATATATTTGCTCAAAACCTACATGCTCAAAGCTACTTATAATGTTTCCTTATACATGATCAAATTGTGATAAACCGATAACTAATTATATATTCTAAACAAGAGAGGCCTTACAACTCATTAGCGGAAGTCATCTACACCCTTTAAACACTTCTTTGAAATATAGTAATTAATTATAGATGTTAGTAATTCAACATTACTTATATTTCTTTTCCCCTAAAAATAATAGATGTTAATTTTAAATTATTATTATTTAAATCATTGAATGTGTAAGTTCATGGGTCGATATTCCTAATTTTTTTTATCTTATCGATATTCATGGTTGAAGCATTTTGTCAATGTTGGATTAATGCCTTGAATC
>CAAKMY010046169.1:0-20614 GCA_901111285.1 Corrigiola litoralis | reverse complement strand
CCCCCACCCCAAAAAAAATGTGTTACTACGGGCTCTATTTTTATAGAAGCTCATTTAGATCTTCCTCTTTCTCTACATTTATAGAGTTTATTCATTGGCAAACCTAAGATATGGATCAATGGCAATGGTGAACCTTTATTTATTAAAGTAGTAATTTAAATTATTTTGGTAATTAGCAGAATTTAATTGTTATTTCAAAGTGCAAAATTTCACCCAAGAAACTGAAAGTCTTGTCACATAAAAAGATAGATGAACTAATTCGTATCTCATAATTACTTTTTACCTAGAAATCCAAACGAGAGTAGCATAATTTGATATGCCTACTAATCGATAAGGACAAGGAATAAATATATGCTGGGAATATTATTTTTAAATCTCTTACATTTTAATATTGTTTTCATGACGTAGTCAAACTTAGCTAAACTATGGTGGTGCACAACTAATGTAGTTAAATCTTTGTGCTTTAACATATTTTTCTTTCTCATTCTTCAATGGTCCAGTTGAATATCATAACTCCAATATTCATGTGTGTCTTATTAAATTTTAGATGTTTGTTTTTACCAAAAAAAAAAATTTAAATGTTTGTANNATGTTTGTACAAAAAAAAAAAAAGCATATATTCTATATGTGAGTTGGTACGCACCATCATTATCACCACCTTGTAATCTTTTTGCACTATCATTATGTATCTTCGACTATCAACAATGATACTTATTGTTCTACTTATAAGTTAAGTAGTTGACGTTTAATTTTTGACTCTATTTAAAGTCATATCGTGGTCATAGATATACAAGTAAAAAACTTATAAATTTATAATGATTAGATTTATATTTAATGATACTTTTAAGTAGATATATATTATTATATTTCAACTATATATTTTGAGTAATTGATTAACAAAATATGATCTCAATAACGTTAAAGTCAAACGTTAAATTATAAGTAAAATGTAAAAAATGTTATTTAATGTTATTATATTGATCCGAAATGAACCCGACTCGAAATCCACCCAAAATGACAAGTCTGTAAAATCAAGAAAAAAGAGTAAAATGAGAGGCAAAGGAGAAAGCAGAGTAATGTTAGGCGGTAAGAATGCATAGCTGCCCTGGTACGAGAAAGAGCAGGTGAATACCAATCCCGATTCTCCCGCTCTTTCTTAAAGACCGGATTTGTAGCTTAACCCCATCCTCCTCCATGCAAAACCTTCTCTTTCTCCCCCCCCTCTCTCATGCATGCATACGTTACCTATAAATCCGTAATAATTCCTTTGCATGCAAAATGTTTTTTCATTGTTTTTGTTGTGATCATCTCACAAGTTTCGGATTTGTAATGCTTGTCTGAACCTCGCTTTTCTAATTTCCTTCTCGGGGTATTCTTCAAGTCCTCTATTCTATGCATTCTTCATTTTATTTTAATGCGGACTTTAGCTAGCTCAGCTTGTAAAGTCGTTGGGAGGTTGTGCCCACAATAAGCCTTTGTTTCTTTTTTTTTTTTTTTTTTCTATGAGATGAGGTCATGTTAAATACTTAACTTTAGTACCTTTATGCTTGGTGTTGATGGATATTGGTATATGTTCTTTTGCATGTGAACTTGATTTGTGAGGTGTGTTTAAATCTTGTATGTAATTTAGGCAATGGGATTATTTACTTTGATATCTCAATGCATTTGCTTAATAATTACTTGTTGTGCTCTAATTGGCAATGTGAATTGAGGGCAACCAAGTCCATTGTTGATTTGAGTCGAGTTCGATGGAGGATGGAGCTTTGAGTGTACAACTCATCCACTTGCTTTATAAAAGAATATGAAGAGTTCTTATATTGTGCTTTATTCTATTGTATTGTATACTGCAGTTTTCGACAAGTCTAGACTAGTTAGAAATAAAATTGCGTGTATATAACTTTCCGAAAATGGGTGATTGTTGATGTTTTTGTGAGTATCATATTGCATGCGGATGCTGGAGTACTTAGCTAGGTAGGAATCGATCAAAAAAGCTATAAACAAATCCCATGTCCGAGGGGAACCCCCACTCTCTTTTTTTTTCCTGGGTTACAAATCGCGGTTTTAATGACTTCGGATGAGGCCTTGCATTACATCTCATGAAGTAGCAATTTTAATGTAGCAAGTTGAAAAGAGACCCCGGCTTGTTTGATGGGCTCTATGTTAGATTGTTACCTAGTTTCCCTTATTCATCTGTTGCTAATGATTTCTCACCTCTTTGATATTATTGAGTTTTGTTCCAGTATGCTGAACCTTTGGCCTTATTTGGTGCAAACTAATCATAGTTCATGGAAAATGGTGCAGGATGGGAAGGGTTAAGCTAGATATAAAGAAGTTAGAGAACTCAAGCGGCCGTCAAGCCACTTATTCAAAAAGAAAACATGGAATTTTGAAGAAGGCGGAAGAGTTGTCTGTACTATGCGACATAGACCTTGTTCTTGTCATGTTCTCCCCAGGGGGCAAACCATCCTTCCGTTGTGGACAGCGCAGGTATGCACTCCTTACATCATTGTGTATAATCACATAGACCAATACTCTTTGGCAATCATAAATTACTGTTAGAAAAGTGTTTTCAATGTTTACCTGCAAGGAATGCTTCATTTGCTTTCTTCGTCTTATGAGAACTATTGACTGTTTATCAATATCTCTTGGGCTCCTTCTATGGCTTGAACAACCTTTGTGTAATGCGTAAGAATCTCTTACTTAAAGATGGTTGATTAATCTTCTTGGATAGTATATGATATCTGATAAATCGGCAATATTCCTAGCAAATACATGGGCAGAATTATAACTTTTTGGCTTGCATCCTCCGGTTCTGATAGCCACTGGCTTTGTATCTGGATTTGAGCAGCGTAGGGTTAGCTTGAATTCTTAGACTCTTAAGTCATATTCTTAGGATTTATCAAAGGAAAAAGATGGATCCTACTCTGTATTTACCACAAACCTTGCAACTAAACTTAGATTGGTGTTAAGACTGTTAGGCTCCTCTCCTTGATAGTAGAAAAGCGAATTTTTAAGATGCAAGGATCTCGAGAATCTGAAGATCACATATAAAAGGTGCTCTAATAAATGGAGGAAGGGTTGTAAGATGACCTGTTGGTGGCATGGTGCTATGGAACTTTAGTTACAAAACTATTTATCTCGGACAAGGGCCTTGTCAGCGACAGCAGCAAAGATAGCTTTTTTAGTCGTTACAAGTGTTATATGCTGAACCGGCAATTCCCAACCAGTTTGACATCCCTTGCTTGCGCCCTTAGATTTATACAGTCCATGCATGAACGTACCCCTTGAAACAGATGGAATTTCTAATAGAAACACAGGCTAATACACACAGATTTCAGCTCCAGGAGAAATATTTAGCAGCTGCTCTACTTGGTGTTTTTGGTGGGTTTTGCGAAGCAACATGGTGGCAAAGTAGCAATTGAAACTTCAGGTTTAGTGGTCAGCTACACGTTAGTCAATAACATGATTCAATTTGTTTCTTTCTATCTTTGGTAATGGGAAGAAAAAGGCGCTGCAGAGCAATGAAATTGAGGGAACAAGGCTTTGATTTTCTGAATGAAAAGATTGACTATCCACAAACAAACTTATATTGTTCGAGTATTTTTCTTCTGAAAGGAGCTCACAACGTCATAGATGAGAATCAAGCCCAACTTCATGATTGGAGTGAATGAGTTCTAACCACCTGAGCTATCCCTTGTTCTCAGATTGTTTGTATCTGTTGTAGACTCAAGAATCATGATGAGTAGATGTTTTTCTCAGGACTTGTACTAGATGGACGAAGTGTGGACTGAGTGGATAATAATTTCGAGATTCTGTAAGAGCCTTTGGATCAAACCTCCCAACTAGAAATAGGAGGATGCAAAGGACCCAGTACTGAATTAGAGGCAGAGATCGAGACAAAAGTTTGGATACGAAAACTTATACAGGCTGCCTAAAGTGTAGAAAGTATAACTCTACTCCATGTCTTTGGTTTTAATGCTGATGAAAAAAAGTCTCCTTATCCAGTATCTATCCCACAAATCCATTCATTGACTTTCTATGGAGAAGAAACATGCATGTGTGTTACTGTTTAGTGTTTACTTGTTGACCCTAGTTTTTCCAGATGGTATATGATGATAAGCATCCCTTGTCTTCAGATTAAAGAAAAGCCCCTGCTACCTATGGATATTATTTTGGAGATAAGACTGAAATGAGCCGACATCAAACTGTTGAATGATCTCTAATCATTTCTTTTGGTTTTGCTTTTGTAGCGGCATTGAGGAGGTTATTGCAAAGTACAATCAGTTGCCCCCACAGGAAAGGGTAAAAAAGTATGTATTGAACCTTGTTCAAATTGTTAACTGAGTATTTTAAACACTTATCTGAATCGCATTACTTTTTCTCTGAACTGGAAACAGGAAGCTCGAAGGTCTTGAAGTAAGCCTGTGAACCATCCATATGCTCCAATTGTTGATTTTTCAAGTATATATGTAGCTATCAATTTATTTGGTTAAGAATTTTGTATTTCCTGTTCGAAAGTCTAGGCATTGAAGAAAACATACAAGAAGAAGTCGGACCATGATGTGAATATTCAAGATTTTATTACAAGGTATAATGTTGATTTCATTCAATTTGACACTTTAGTGTTAGAACTTGCAATTCTAACGTGCTACTAACACACCTCCTGTTTTTTTTTTCTTTTGCGTTTGTTCCATTTTACTTTGCCAGTACTCCAACAGTTAAGGTACGCATGGCACCCAGGTACTTAAAAATTTATCTGCCGATGGTTTCTTATTCAGTTATTTGAACTAGGGTTGGTTCTTTACCACATTCCTATTTGCAGGAATTGACTGACCAGGCTGGTAGCATACAAACAAGAATCGCAGAGGTCCATGATCGACTAAGGTAATATCTTCAACTTGTTGCTGTGATGCCACTATAGATGATAATTGCCACTGTTCCTATATTTTCTGTTCTCTGTCTTACTTTTTATCAATTGGCATTGCCGCACGTTTGACAAGGGCTATGATTTCTGATTGCATTTATTAATTCTTTTCAGATACTGGACAAACCCAGATAAAATCAGCGATTTGGAACTTGTTATGCAAATGGAAGATTCACTTCAGAAGTCACTTGACCAAATTCAGGGAGCGAAGGTTTTGCTCCTCTTTATTATTCCCTGTTTACTAGGGAAACCTATTCTGGACTTCAGAGTTCAGATATACTAGTAGTTGTCATTTGACCGACTTCAGTATCATTATGAGCTAGTGGTAGAACCGTAGAATTTAAGTGGTGATATGCAGAAGTCAGGTTATCCTTCATTTCCTTTCTTACCTTTCCTTCCCCAAGCACTATCTCTAATGCGGTCTCCAAACTGCCTATGCCATCTTGTAGGCAGTGGATGCTGATATTAAATCACTCCTGGACCGGGACTTTGCTGATGAGTTCTCCTATGTCAACCAATTTGTCGAAAACCTCTCCGGTTGTCCTATTTCTACAAATATAAAACGTTTGATCACTTTTGTAACTTTGTAGCGGAAAACTGCTCTTGAGAGAAGCATTTGACCGTCCTTAGGCTTTGCGACTGGAGAGGAATATTTGGGTTGTCTAGAATAGGATCCCTCCATAAAATTCTTGTAGGATAGATTTACACTTCTTGCCTCTACTTATGCTGGGTAAGAATTTCCAAGATGCTCATATACATCTTGACTCATGCTTATCCTATCTATAACTAGCCTTTACAGGCACCCTACTGTTTTTCTGTTGAATTCTCTTCGGATCTTTTTATTTACCCATTTCTTGGTAGTGTCCCGTTGAAGTGAGGCATGTAGGTAAATCCGGGGCCTAGGAAGGACATGATAGGTTTGTGTGGCCTACATCTGTAAATTATCAAAGCTACCTCATCAGTAAAAGCATTGTTGTTTACAGTCGTTCCACTTCATAGGGTTTTTGAACTAATCAATTAAGTCATCAGCATCTGATAGACTAAGTTATTCAACTTTTTCTTGGTTGCCTTTATAAAAGTTAAATTCGTGGTATATGAAGGGCTTTGACATCTATGTATTGGTAGGAAAATATTCAAAAGCGACGTTGTCTGTCCGTGGAAACCTGTACTGAGGTAATGCTTTTATTAAGCCAGAGCAAGTCCTTGCGCTCCAGTGATTCTACCTGTAAATTACATGACAGTTTAATTAATTGGATGCAGCTACCCTTCCATGTGAGTGGCGACCAACAGCTTCAGCGTCTGCTATGGACCCCAAGTGATATGCAGAGTGTAGTCATGACTTCCGAGCCAAATTTATCAACTCCAAGGTTAGCATGTGATCTGACATGTTTTATTGATAACAAAGAATTTTTGTGCATAGGATGCCATAAACACTAAAAGCAGACTTAGGATTTTAAGGACTCGATGCTTGCTATGTTGTACTTCATTTAAAGAAATACTTTCTGCTAATTGGATAAATTGGTGATTGGAAGATATGCTCATAGTTTCTGTTGTTGCTATGATGCAACTAATTACCATACCACTGTCAAATCTCCCACTGCTGATTTGGTAGGGTGAACACAATCTGCCTGTTGGCCTTGCGCCGGCCTAAGTGCTTAATGTGCGGAAGGTGTGGAAACATACTTGCTAGTTGCACGTAGTATTCGTTGGAGAACATTTTATCTTTAGATTTGTAGTTACATAAGGGGGTTTATTCATGATATAAAGCACGTAAAATAGTGCGGAGATGTGAGCAGACTATACAATAAATTGGTGATGCCTGCATACCTTATCTAATTCTTACATTGCTATTTATAATAAGCAAGTTGTAACTGTAAGGTTCACAATCAATGTACCTAATAAAATAAAACTGAAGGTTTCTTAGAAATCTTTAAATAAACAGGTAGTAACTTAGACACACTCTTGAATTAATTTGCATATTGAACTCCCTAACTTAAAGATCATTATTAGTGTTGGATCGCCATTTCCAGCACTGCCATATAACTTTGGTGAACATCTGATAAAATCTTATTGCTGATTTCATTCCATTTGTAACTACTGAAAAGCATTGGTCTAGCCTGACCCAAAAGTCAGAACTGATTGGACGATGAGCCCATTCACCTATCAAATATCTTAATGGCTGCCCATTTCATCTTAATTTAAACCTTCTTTTATAATGCAGACAAGTTTACAATCAAGAGTTGGCAATTTTATTTAGAAGGTTGAGTTCATATAACTCTCCTTGAATACCTAGGCTGAAGGCTTGTTCTAGGAACTTGGTTAAATAATACATACTCAGTAATATAGCGTACTACAGTGTAGTCAAGTTGGATAAGTGATCTTGTAAGCAAAGCCGATTGCCAAAAAAGTTTATGTCGTATCGCATTTGTCAGATAGGATCTGACTTGACCCCAACTAAATAGCTCATCCTTTATTTCTTTGTGCTCAAACTTATCTGAAGTCTGTTGCTTTGTTTTAATCTCCAGAGAAATGGAGAGCTGTACTGGTTCCACATCAGGGAGCTACTTTGGTGGCCTCAGCGCGTGCAGCAAGTCGGAGGCAAATAGTCCTGGGCAACTGAGTGGAATAGACAACATCAGTCAGGATGCTATTCAGGGGCTTCAGTTTGGTGGGCAGTATCCATACCTGCCATACACACTCAATATGCAGAGCGACACTAATCTGTCGACCATGTTGGTCATGGATCAACAACAAAGCACTCCTGCTTATGATGTTGGTGGAAGTTATCAGCCAACTCTTACATGGCCTGACATTAGCAGTCATCTACCACCTGAGTCTCCAGCTGAATCTGCATTTGGTTATTATCTCAGCTACCAGGTATTTTCCTGTCTGCCATCCCTTCTATTTCACCAATGCGCAAAATTCTGCGAACCACTACAATCATTTCAAACACTTAAGAGGTTCACCAGGATTTAATAACCATAATCATTACTAAATTGATTATCCCTGCCTCTCTTCCAACAAACTCGAGCCATAATTATGATATAATTTCTGAAACTTTAAAATTCGAAATGTTCTTGAGATCGGTTAACAGTATCCGACGCTGTTTCTTGTTTTGGCTTAGCCGTGATGTTATTAAATTGAATATCAACCAATTAGTTTGCTACTGAATGTTGTTGATTGAAAAAACTCAATTTAGTTTGATTTAGTTGTGACCAATATCTCTGCTCCTCCCATGATTATATACTGAGCTCGAGGTGAATCCTCAAAATGGAAACTAGAATCTTCGATGAATCAGATTGTCCAATGAACAAGCTTGTTATAGCATCAGAACCATAAATTTTTATTTGCTTGCTGATATCTATAGAGTTTTCCTTGCTGCTCAGAGCTTTTAGCTTATGTTTTCTTAAATATCTCTAATAGATCTTATGATCTAACATGTGCAGAAATCCATAGTTCCAACGCCTGCGCTACCATCAATTTACGAGAGGATGACCAGAGACTCAAGTCACTTACTATTTGACAATGCTCCTAACCATCACGCTTGACTTCCTTTCTACTTCTGTTTCTATATAATAGATAATACTCCATTAGGGTCACTTAGATGCGCCCTGATATTAGGTGAATATTGCTGAGGTTGGTAATCTGCAACTTCAGCACTTCTGTAGTAGATGAATCTACATTATAGCTAAAATATAGGCATGGCTAAACAGCCAACTCTGTACTTGTGTTCACTTAGAGGTAAGACTGATGTAGCTATTACAGGCAGCTAGATATGCTGCTAACCATCAGCAACCAGTGAACTCATCTGGGCTGAAAACACACTATACTGTGAAATGAATGTCGTTTACAGCTTAAGAACATGCTTTTATTGAACTGTTGTATATCTGTTGAAGATAATACCCCAAACGTAACTTTTATTTTTTTGATAAACTGACCACAGGCCAGGAAGTTGTCGAAATGTAAGGATTCAATGTGTCTGGCTATCTGCCCTGTGTTCCTTAGAAAAGGGCCGCACAACTGCATGCCATCTGAATGTTTTCACTCAGGTTCACGTCATGGATCAAACTGATGGTTTTCTTCTAAAGTTAAATTCATATCAGAATGCAGGAGTGCTATTAGATGACCCTGCCTTGTCCGCGGTTGGAAAAAACTTGCTATCTGGCTTAAGCCTCACACTTGCTTGGTTGTCTATTTCGGTCACGACACTATTTGCCCACCCTGCTGGCTTACTCATAATCTCAATAATAAAAATCTTGATGCGATCCAAGAATTCAATGATGAATATCATATTAAGAAGGAAATTACTGATCTTTAAAAAGAGGAGAAAAAAACATAGCACACATATTCTCCGTTCACTTGTTTCGTCATGCAATTCATGTTAGTCGATCACAATTCTTCTGATTCCAAAGGTTGTTATTGTTGGTGTTGTTGTTGTTTTCAACTCTCTTTTTTTGTAAGATAAACAATAGTCTTTATTTCAAAACAATTGGACCCCTTTTTTGTTTCAAAATTAACTGGGAGCTTGCCAACCCATAACAATTGATCATTTAATTAAATGAATGTCCAACCAGGCCGGAGGTATGGGTCTGTTTTTCTCAACTTGTTTTTTTACTCATTTTCTAGACATCTTCAGAAAAAATAAGAAAGAAAAGTCCAGACATTTCATAAAAAATAAAAATAAAAATTAGGAAACAGTAAGCAATTAAACGATATGAGTTCATAAAAAAATACCTGAAAAATTCAAGGCAATTCATAAAAACTTAGAAAAGAAAAAGCCAATAAAAATAAGGTGAAACATTCTTAACCTTACAAACTATGAATGTTGACTATCTCCACTCGACCACTATTGCAACACAAAAGAAATTGCAGCACAAACGGTCATTGTCATGCAACAAGCCAGATAAGAGTTGTTGTATTTGGCCTTCTTATTATTCTTTAAAGAATGACAAAATATTTGAAGACAAAATCATTGACTACTCATTTATAAACATGAGCAGTGAGATATTTTCATGGATGTTCATGTTTGCCTTTTCAGCTCTGACTATTCTGCAGAATTCAGAAAATGATGCACTCAACTGTACTACCTACCTCAACTTTCCCAGAACTTCTTACATTTCCATCGAATAACAGTAAGCCATCCATTAATAATAAGAACAGTAAAGGCAATGACAGCAGCCATGCCCTCAGAAACCTCAGTTTATGTCAAAAGCAAACAGCGCAGACCAAGTCCAACCTCAAATTTGAACCCCTTAAGTGGCAGTCATCAGGATTGTGCAAGTGTGGAAGAAGACATTTCTTGGGGCCAACCATTGCAACCACCTTGCTGAATTCTTTCCCTTCTTTTGCCTTAGACCCCAACTCAGCTTCCATGGTATATTTCTTCGTACTCTTTTCGGCATTATGTAATCTGGTATCTAGCAGTTTTGAGTTATCTAGAGCAGAAACTGCACAAGTTGGTTCCATTACTAGCTTAACTTATCACAAAAATCAGTGATGGTTATTCATTAGTTTACAGTAAAGCATGCCTCGACTTGTAAGTTTATAAACCAAGTTAGTCTTAGCCTAGTGGTAAAGATTAGGGTGTCGCGAAAGTCACATTCCTTAACTTGTGAGTTCAAAAACTCAAGCTTGAGCTAGGAATAAGGATCAATTACATATACAAGCTTAGCTAACTAATGTAATGAAATAGGCTTTATAAGAAGCTGAGTTTGAGCTTATGATCAAATTGGTTCTGAGACACTCCCGAGATAGGGAGGAAAAGAAAGAAACATGGAAAGATAAGAACAGAACTTGTGATTCAGAAGCATTAAGCTATGTATGTCAAAGCATTGATTCAGGTTTGAGAAGAATGATTCACCAACCAGTTTTTTATTGGATTGCTGAACAATGATACAATAGTTTTCCACATAACTTCACAAAAAGTCAGATAATCAGTGTCTTTGTTTTAGGTTTTGTCAAAAAAAGGAAAAATAACGTTCTTGGACTAGGAAGAAGAATGATTATATGCATCAGTTGAACAGTTATGGACAACAGAGTTATTAGCTAATGGTAATCCTTTGTCATACACAGGATACCTTAGAGAAAATACGCCCACGAAAGCCAGATTGGTATGAGCAGTTATATGCATCACTATTGAACAATTGCACGAAAGCATATGAAGCTGAGGTTTGTCATTTCTTATTAAGGTTTCCTTCCTGTATATGCTTATTTCTTGTGGAAAATATTGTCCAAGGCTGCCTGATGTATGTTGCTTCACTTGCTTGTGTACTGTACTTGACTGCTTTAATTTCTGTTGGTTGGTAAGGTTGCCAGTTACAAGTCTGATCTCTTCAGTCAGTTGAAGGGACAAGCCAAAGAAATTCTTGAGATTGGCATTGGGACAGGACCTAATCTCAAGTATTATGCCAGTGAGGATGGTGTGCGTGTCGTTGGTGTCGATCCAAATAGAAAGATGGAGAAATATGCCAGGAAAGCCGCAGAAGCTGCTGGTCTTTCTTCAGAAAGTTTTGAGTTCGTGCATGCGGTGTGTGTTTTTCTCTATTGGTTGTCCTTAACTATGAGGTTACATATGTGTCTTAGAACATGGTTAGCTATATTCTTTTACATGCAGTAGATCAGTGTTTCACTTTTATAAACGAGGACAAGATCAGGGAAGTGAACTAGACCTCTTTCCAACAGTAGCAAACAAACCTTCTATTTTGTGGAGATTGATTAAGAATCATTGAGCCGAGATGATTGGGATTGAAAAGATGTAGCTTAACCATTTCAAGTCATTGAAAACACAGAATTGTCAATTGGGGCATGGCTGCATGGGGAAACTCGTTTCCGAATTCTCTTTGTGCGGTACACTTGTTTAGTTTCACTATGTTTTCGTTTGCATCTGTAATTTGGTTAAGTTAGCCTTGGCTAAATTCTGTCCTTGCAAATTGGTTGTTTAATGGCCTATAAGAAGCTTATGTTTTTGCCGTCATATGCCGATTTTGACATTCAGTTTTTACTCAGGTGGGGGAGATTTTGCCACTAAAGGATGATTCTGTTGATGCAGTCATTGGAACACTTGTTCTATGCTCTGTCAAAGATGTTGACAGGACTCTAAAAGGTATCAGTATATCTCGTCGAAACTCATCTTTACCTGTATTAATCAATTTATGTGGAAGTCAGTTGTCAACAATTGGATGATTCATTTTAGACACAGTTGAAAAATACTTCATAGTTTCCAGCTTAACAAGGAGATTGTCCTACCAAGATGTTTTCATGTCCTGCATTCTTCACATTTCGTTTTTAGTTAGATGCACTTAATCAACATATTCAGGTTGAACAGACAAGTGGTTCATTTGGAACTGACGGCCTATATTGAGAATATGCTGTTAAATCGATCTGCCGTGTTCTGAGATTGTCACATAATTGTTATTATCAGAACTGAACTTAGCAATTTGTCTTATGTTAATCGAATGTTGAAAGATCTTAGATACATCAATGTAATCTTCTCACATACTAAAAAAAAAAGTAAATATAATCTGTTGTGAGATATGAAATGAAAAGACTAGCAGTATTTGGATACTTCAACATCTCAGACTGAGCTGCAGACAAAATGCCTTACGAAATGGATGATTTTTTCATTTTTCTCTGTTAATTTCGGATCTGAGCTACTTGTCCAAACACACGCTGTTTCCGCTTTGGAAGGCACCCTAAAAACTTAATTTCCTGATGTTTATTGTTCTTTCTAGAGGTAAAGAGGGTGCTTAAGCCAGGAGGACTTTACTTGTTTGTGGAACATGTGGCTGCTAAGGGTATGTACTGATCCAACTAACGTGTTAGAAACAACAGTAATGTGCTTGATTTATCTGAAACTTATTTACACCTTATTGTTTTCTTTATGACTTTTGACAGACAGAACACCTCTCAGGTTTATACAGAACATTCTTGACCCATTGCAGCAGCTACTAGCTGATAATTGTCATATAACTAGGGAAACAGAAAGGTTAATAACTGAAGCTGGCTTTTCCAATGTTAATAGCAGCAGGACTTCCATCTCAAACGCCTTCATTGTAAGCCCTCACATATATGGACTTGCTTACAAGTGACTGCCGAAGAATAAGTTGCTCATATGTAAACAGATATATACATCTCAAGAGTAAGCCTGCAGTACATCTAGTATGTCAAGTAGAATGCTACAACAGGATACAACAACCCCCCCCCCCCCTCCCCAAATAAATCATGTATATAGTAAATCGTGAGTGTAAGTTGCTCGGCCGCTCAGCTATTGGCAACCCTTTGTTTGAAAGCACAATAGACTGGCAAAGAGCAAAGTCAGTGAATAATGTGGTGTGATTTTGGTGTCACTCAGCTAGGTTCAGAGTTTCTAGGTTCTAAATAGGTAATAATTCCACATTTGGCTTCCTTAGTGCGGTTACAACCATTGTAATATGATCTACAGGAAGAAGTTTAACAAAAAAGGCTTGGTATAATAGAGATATCATTGTTGCTATCCGGAAGCATTCCACACTGCGAAATTGTCATCATATGTTTGTTGAATGTGTTGCTTGGGTAATTGTTTCATGACGGGGCAAGGAGGGGAAATGGTTTCAATATGTTGTCGACTGAGAGAACCATTATATTAAACCATTTCAAGATCTTGATCGACCAAGAATGGCTATTGACCAGTTTTTTACAGCATCGGAACCATTTATTCCGATTTATTTGCTGAATATCCCATGTAGAATCCTTGTTTCTTAATGCTGACTACAGGTTAACTTTAATTGGCATCATCTTATAGTTCTATTTTTGCAGAAATCAACATTTCCTGCTCCTGAACTTTATCAGATTACGTTACACTGTCTGTCACCTACTGTTTGACGATAGCCTCAACTATTTTGCTTAGATATCCTTAGTTCCTGCTTCTTATTAGACGTATGACTCTGCTGAATTTCTTAGATGCCCCAAACCCCAAAAATACTGGTGAATATTGCTGAGGTTGATCAGCTGCAGATACAGCCTCTCTGTCTTTGGAATAAGTACACGTCATAGATTCATAGCTAATGGATAGGCGTGGCTGAACAGCCAAACTTGAACTTATTTCTTTTCATATAGATGTGACTATCACAAGGAGTTAAAATATGCTGCTAACCTATAAGCAACAGGTAACTTAACCCAGTAACCCGCTATGGAGAAACAGTACATTGTGAAATGATGGTCGATTGCAGGGATTTCCTTTGCTAACAAACTGATGGATGCCCAAGACTTGTAGAGTTTCTTCCAGAATCAAGAAGTCTGTCCAGTGTTTCCTAGAAAAGGGCATCCCACCTGCATGCCATCTGAAGAGCAGGAACCATCCGTTTTAGCACCCTTCATAAGAGCACCAAGCAGCTCACCACGATCGTAAAAGAACTCAACTTTGATGATCCTCATCTGTTCATCCACCTAATGACAACATTTGCTTTAGAAAATCAATTCTAATGAAGGTAAAGTATATGCAAAGAAAACATATAATAGTATTTACCTCAAAAATACCAATGCCAAAAAACTCCACCAGTTCTCCTGTTGGTGAATAGCCTTTAAATGGACCTTCCATGTGAGCCCAGTGTCTGAATTTGTACGCCATCACAGGTGGGCCGGAGTAGACCTGGACTATCTCGAAAGCGAACCCACGAGGGAACGCCGTTGTGAAGATATCATGAGATGATTCCCTTGTCTCCTGTGCTGGGTCGTACAACCGCATCTCCTCAGGCAAGGAAGTCTGCAGAAATCCATTATATCCACCCCCTATCTGGCCTAGTTCCTTCAAGGTAAGGGGCTTTCTCCCTTTGCCAAAGAGGATCATATCATTAATGATCGTGATAAATAGGCCTTTGGGGCGAAAAATTATGCTAACAATTTTGAAAGAACCTTGAAACAGGTCATGCAACATTTTTCTATATATATGTCGACAAACAAAACAAGTAACCTATAACAGGATCCAATCATATAAATCAGCATGAAAACATGCCTTTCTCATAAATGATGTTCCTATAGACTAACTTCATGAACCTATTAAAATCAAAGAAAACACAACATGGAAAAGAAAAAAGACCGAGAAATTTGAATTTAAGTGAAAAGTAAATTGGTTAAGAAAAATTAGATACTAACCATTGACGACAAATATAAATTTTGTCGCATCCATTGATTTATAATCCTTAAGATCCTTATGGAATAGTTCCATTTCCATCGTCTTAACAAGATTTTGCACTTTCTCTTCCAGTGAACCGGTTGGCCATACCTTGCAATCACAGAGTACTCAACGTCAGATATGCTACTAATTTGCAACAGGAAGTTTAGCTGGAACGAAGTTGTATTGGCCTCTACAAACTAAAACAAAACAAAAAAGGTATATCGACAATGAGGTATTTTCCTGACTGGTACTGACGGTAGAAGTAAAACACTTGCATTAAAATGCACAAGGTACCTATTAGTGCTATCACCTTAGCAGAATATTTGACATAACATTTAACCGGAGCACAGCACAAGGTAACTGGAATCACTCATCAGTCCTCACTAATATGCAACATAAGCTATATAAAGAGGAATGGGCACAAAGTATGTCAGCTAGCTCAGTTGGTAAAGTCGTTGGGAGGTTGTGTCCATCACTAAGTTAGAATCCCATTTGTATCGACTTTTACACCTACTTATACACCAAACAAATAAACAAATTATAAAGAGAAAGTGATAGAGAGAAAACCTTGGTTCTGCCTTCTTCAAAGAGTTTGTCGACTCTATCAAAGTTAGGAGGAGCTCCAGACAACCATCTGGTGTTCTTCTCACCTTCTCCATACATGAAGGAACGATACTTGTCTTTCTTTTCACTTGATGGCTCCATTTTCTTTGGGAAGGGGAAGAAAGAAGGCTGGTGATTCCTAGCTATATGCATGAACGTCTACCTAGTATTCGCACTCTATATATAGCAGTTTGTGAGTTGTGACCCCGGTGACATGCATAGACATTCCTGGGTCAAGCTGAATACTAAAATTAAGAAACAAACAGATTTTAAAGCTTCGTAGTAGTTTCATAGATTAGTTGATAGTTGGTCAAAAGAAACACAAAAAAATGCTCGAATGCAACAATTGTATTATGCTCTTAAGCAACAAGTCTGACGCATCTACTTATTAATTTCGTTCAGTACACTGAATTTGTCTAACTTTCGTCGATTAATTCAAAATTTGTTTAAATAGTTTTTTGTTGGCAGTGTAGCACGGGCAATTTTCCATTACAGTACAAATATAAACTTACATAAGAGCTGGTAGATTCTGTAGATTAATTCTCATATTTTAAGTCTGATTTCAAGAACACATAATCTTATTCTCACATGTATCTTTTAAAGTTTGCGTTACTGGGTGGTCCTTAAATTAGAATCATATTCTCACATGTATCTTTATGATTCCCAGAATATTTATATTAAGCTTTCAAGAGCAAAGAGCTTGTACTCCTGCTTAGATTTCTTGTACCTTTTACTCTTACCTTATATTTTTGTATTTTTAAGTGTTTTTCTTGTGCCATCTCTCAAACAAATGTGGAAGTCTATACCGAGAGTTCGGCGTCTATGGTCATTCCCTCAATATATCCTTTGTGCTTCTTGTGCTGATTGGATCTTTTCTTCCGTATGCACTGACGTCATCTCTATAATCGTACTCGACTAAAAGACTTCATTTTTAGCGGGCATAACCAATCCTTCGGTCGTTCCTTGTCCTATAATACATTTGAAATAATAAGTTTGACTGCATAGACCGTGGAGCTAAAGTATGGCACCGGTCAACCAGTAGTTGTGCTACTTGTGTCCAACTGAGCTAGTGCGATTACAAGAACATCAGCACAAAACCAATGATTATGAAAAAATACGTATTATCCATATTATAAGGGGAGAATAGGTAACGCACTCATTATATCAGGGGTCCTTATATCAGTAATCTGTACCGAAAAAGATCTCTTGCATTTAATAGACCTCTAAAAAGTTAGGAGTTAGAAGGACAAACCAAGTATATTGTGTACAAATATGTCAAAAACAGCATTCTACCAAGAGTGTATCAACCGTCAATGCACCCCGAAAAAGCCTTTTTTCATTCAACCACATGCTATCTAGCAGAAGCTCGAAGGATACAGCTCTGTAAGTTAGCACAGCCAGGGAAAACTATGAGTTTACAAGCTCAAGTAAAACATTGATTGAATACAACAGACTATACTCTTTGTCACGGTATAACTCTACTAACTGCATTTACATCTCGCAGTGGCACTATTCCCCTATTCTCTTCCTGTTTTGACCGAAATGTAGTTCTGTGACAGTGTTTGACAAACAATTGCTCCTGTTGTTGATCGAACGAGAAACGCATACAGCTTGATCTCTTCCTACTCTAAAGCATTGGGATTCGGTATTCACACTTGCAGTTTTTCATAAATCCCCTGCAACAGCCCCTCAGCATTATAATTTTCGTCAATACTGTTTGTTCTTGCGGACCTCAGACCTTGGTTTTGCTACTTCCACGAATATCACCCTGCTATCAAGAAACTGAAAGTGGACAGTGTAAATATCAACTTTTCAAGTCCTTGATTGTACATATACCCTTTACACAATGGAAGACACCAGAGACAAGTCACAAAGAAATGAACTCAGAAGACAAACTTTACTTTCTTGTCTACCACATTCCTAGCTTTAACTGGCAAAAATTAGCAAGAAAAAGAGAACATACATTTGCTGCTCTACTAAATAGTTACTAAGAATTGATCATAGATCAAAACACAAGCAACAGTTCCCAAAAGGTAGTGTAATATCTACAATTTATAATGTCAGCAAAATTTCTCCAGAAAGAGAACATGCGCTAGAAGGATGATGATGTCTGACATCCATGTCATAAGTTAATGCCTTCCAAGTCGCATACAAGATAATAATTTTGGCATTCCAAAAAAAAAAATACCATAAATTAGACTAGAAGAACAGAACAATTTGCATTATCGGACAGTAATGACAAAGACCAGTAGACAATCATTTTGAGACAGCTTAAAATAGCAAGTAAGACATTTATATCTTTCAGAGGGGAGAGAAGTTAAACATGTCTACATGCTACAGTGAAAAGAGACTACTTCAGTATCCATATAAAGCCAAGTCAACCAAATTTATCAATGATTATAATAACCCGGTGCCTTCAAAGAGGCTCCCACACATGTGGTGTAAGGGAGGGTAAATTGTATGCAGCTTTGCCCTTGTAATACTATTACAGAAAAGTAGTTTCCGATTGAACATTCAGATGAAATGCGATAGCCATTCATTACTCCATTATAATAGAAGGGTGGAGGGTTTTATGAGCCATTTTGATATAGTCCATTATTTTCAAAACCAAAGAACTATGGACCTTTGGCTCCATTGGAGTTAGATGAGCTAATCAAATTTATCAATCCCACAGAAAAAATTCAGCCCATAACTACATGGAAATGGTAGCATTAAGGTCTTCCAAGATAAATAGCTAAAAATGCTAACTGATTTACCCTGCCTAAAAGCCTCAATTCTTTTTGTTAAGTTAGCAAATTAGCTTTCTTTTCAGGAGACACAGAAGCAGCTTAGCAGGTGGCAAACATTTCCAATAAACACAGGTTCTTCACCTCTCATTCCAACCCATTGCATTGTGCACATGCTTACAAGGTCGGAATATTTGCGAAAACACACAGAGCACAAAACCAGGAAAAAGAGATAAATGAGTTTCAGTGAGGACTATATTAAGTACACGAAAGAAATATTATATTATGTTCCACACTGAATACAGTTTCATAATGCCAAAATACCAAAATTGGTATACAGGAATTGCAGTTGTCTGAGTTGATGTAAATTTATTCCATAACAACCCCTTAATAGGAGGTAGTAGTAAAACAACAATCTTACTCTTAACCTATTTTTTCTTGAGATTAGGAAATAAGTTTAGTGTTAATACACAAAAAAATAAATTCTCAACAATAGAGGACAAACAGTCCCCAAAAGAACATCAATGGAAAGAGAAGCATGTAAAGCACTACATCATAGCAAAGATAGTCTGGAAAACATCACCACCCCTGTTCTCTATATCTCATGATTAGTGGAATTCTGAAAATTATGATCATCCTCTCCAATCACTTAGGATCAATCTAACCCGAAAGAATCAAGATGGTTTGTCAACGAAAGTTTTTCTTTTGACAAACATGAAGAAAGGATGCTTGTTATAGCTGGATGACTGACAAGGGCAAAATTCTAACAAGTTTTCATTATTTTCATAATTAGAACAAGAAACTAAACCGTCATATATAATAGAAACCATAAAATTAATATAATTGAATCATGAAAAGGTATGCTATTTCTGTTATACCTACTTTTATTCTCAAAGAAGAGCAAGACTGAGACTAAGACATAACCCATAGGTCTACTGCTCAATGCTGATACAGTAATCTGCCGTACTAAAATATCTGCAATAGAGTAGCACATAATTCTTCTCTCCTTTTAAAACGAAGATTTATCCTCAAACACAAGAAAGAAGAAGAACGAACCAGAGCAAAGGTACTAAGACTCATGCATATGCTCCTCAAAAGTAGACTGAAGCCTAAGCCATTACAGACATCATCATCCATGGCTACTTCCAGCGAGTTTTACAGATATTCAGCCAGCTCACATAGCATACAGCAAATACGGACAAAACTTGTGTACCAAACTTGTGGCAGTAAAAACCATGAGTCCATGACAGAGAAGTCACTATGTATAAAGCTTAAGCAGCTAAGAGTTCCTTGTGACAAACAATTTCAACCCATTAATCAACTGAGAAGAAGATAGCAAGTTCATGGAAGCACCTCCACGGCTCCACCAACTGTAAAATGCACAACTACTGGTTAAGTTTAAACATGCATAACATACTCTCTTCCTTCACCACTTTTTCATTTAGATGTTGCCAAGGACATGAACAAGGGAGCTCCTCTCAGTAGCAAGAATGTATGACAATGGCAACAATAAGCTTTATGAACCTTATTGGCATATATCTTAGTGATATTGGCATGTACAGTATATCTTTTGGATATATTAAAAACAACCACGGTGATCTATCACTTACCAACAAGGAAATGGAAAAATAAAAGGAAAGGAAATGCTACAACTAATCAAAAACTAAAAAGTAATAATAGTAATCCAGTGCACAGAGTACAAACATGAGCTTGAGTACTGTGCACCGGTTGGCAAACATGCAATAATATTTATTGAAGTACAATACCTTTCCATGCATTCCTTCTATAGCTTTTTTAGACTCCTCTTCTGTGGCATAACGAAGGAAAGCAAAGCCCCTGGGTCTATTTGCAATCTTATCCATCACAAGGTTAACTGCAACAAATACAGGGGCATAAGGCTTGCAGATCAGATAGTGTCATGACAAGCTGGTAGAGGAACATTTGTCGCATAATCACCTTCAACAAGTTGGCCAAATTTTTCGAAAGCAGTTCGGAAACTTTCTTCAGTAGTTCGGAATGAGAGACCTGCATGCAGTACCCTAGATCAGCCCACACCCATGATTCTGATAGCTTTTTGACACAAAATTAAACTCAAATCTTTAAAGAAACGATGTTAGATGAAGAAAAGAGAAAATTACAAAGACAGCACAAGTTGTCAGCACAATTAACCAGTAGAAAATAGGCACAAAGAAACTTTTAACCCCCCCTCAC
>CAAKMY010046165.1:0-10299 GCA_901111285.1 Corrigiola litoralis | reverse complement strand
GATAAAATTTTTGGAAAATGATAAAATTTATTGATGTTGATGATAATTTAGCAAGAATATAGTTAGAATGTCATTCTTTTTACAAATTAAGAAATGCTATAGAACATCATTCTTTTAAGATCAGAGGGAGTAGAATACACGTTCTGCGCAGAACCAAAAACATCCACTCATGTGCTTTCTATCCCATATTTCAATTTCCACCAAATCACTTGCCTAACGAAGGCTGAGGCAACTGGCCACTATTCTAGGACGTAATCATGCCAGTGGAGCAGAAGACACTGTTCGCAATAGCTCATTCAAGTACGATATATATCGCACTCATGCTATGTATTTGCCCAGCCGACTCAGCTTAATCAACAGTCAGAAAATTATTTAAAGAGCCCGTGAACACTTGACGACATTAATACGTACATCTGTACATTGAGGAGGGGCGCGGGGGAGGTTGTAGAGTTAAGAGAGCGTGAGAAAGAACAGGAGACAGCAAGGCAAATTTGACCAACAGTACACATGAGCAATCTGTGGACAAAAGTCGCACTAAAGTCAGAACAAACGATAGCTCTTGCAATTCCAAGCCGAAACAAGTTGCATAGCTTACTCTGAATTTGTCATCATCATATAGTCGAAAATTACAGGGGATACAGCTGACCTATACACCAGTCACAAGATAGTACATGAATGAACTCAATCAGGCTTTTCCCATTAGGGAAAACATAACTTTTCAAGTGTAATGTTATTGGCCTGCCAAATTGGTAATCAAAGTTGATTAGGAACATTATTTAGATTTGGATTCCTTTCTCCTGGGCACTAGAAGTCGTCAATACTGGATTTCTTTTCCCCTTAGGGAGTCATAATCATCAACCATTCTCTTGCCGCCAAATTGTCCATACAGGAAATGAAGATGCTAAATTACTGGTCCTGTATGTGCTGCTAACGAGAGCCGCTTTCTTCTCCACCCTTCACATTTCACAGGTGAGGCTTGCTATGACCATCAAATCTAGAATGGGAAAGTGGAGTTTTTGTTACAGGGGGTACTGCCCGTGTCAGAAACCTACGTATCATCTCATAACTAGTAAATGTTATGACGGCAGACGGGACTGTCCTCATTAAATTAGTCCCACATCCGCGATAAAAGCCAGGAAGGCCTTCCGCTTGGAAAACCTTCCTGATACAATCAAAAACACCCGAGTAGCGTACTTCTTGGTTACGAACTTGCCCTTGCTCCTGAAGTCTAGAACGCACAACCTGATAAAGGTGATATATAAGGCAATACACAGTTTGCTGTAGTGCAGATATATACATAGTATTAGAGAGTAGAGACAGACCTCATGGGGATATGTCATCAAAGAAGCAACAATTTTGGACAACGAAGAAGCTATTGCAACATTGCCTGTACTGAGCTTGTCAACGGTAGTGTTTTCTACAAATCAAGTTTAACAAAGTTCACCATGATCAGAAATGTACAATTAATAGTTGATCGGTAAATTTTGAATCCCCAAGTACATTCACAAACCTCGTTTTGCCAAAAAGAATTTGATTCTTTCATAAGTTGGAAACTGTATAGCGACATGACTTATTCCAGCCAATGAAGGCAAAAGACCACTGTTTGGAACCAACAATCAGTATCAAGTAACAAAGGATAAAATGTTTCTAACATTCAACCAAAAACAGTACTAGTAACATATTAAGTCTCAACAAGTCACTTTCTGCTAGGAATTCTTTGAACTGCCAACCTCAAGCTATACAAAAATCACCATATATGAAGCTAAAAACACATAGCTGTTGTATGTTGAGGTAGATTTAGATCAAGGCCGATTTTGAAATTCACTAAATGTCCCAAACCACAAAACATCCCACCCACCAAACTGCACACAAAATGGAATGAAAATGGAGATCTCTAAGACAATCCGATCCTCAAAACATTACACGTTATAGAGCATCATAATAGGTTGCATGGAAAAGAAAAATCATTGGAGAAGAAAGTAAATGATTTTAAAACAGAATATAATCTTATTGGATTGTAGATGCATAAGAATCAGAGTATCAGACAACCCAAGATGGAAAGTTAAGAGTATGGAAATAAGTCTTACGGATAAATAGAACTTCACCTGTACAACCCTCGCATGCCTTCTTCATGTGCTATCCTTCTCAGACCAGATAAAATGCTTTTATATGGCACTACATCTGTCCGCATTCCCTGCGTCTGCAGAGAAAGAAATCTAATTATCCGTCATGGTTAATCAATCATAATTATCATATGAGTGAAACATTTTATTGGGTTTGGGTGTTATGCTTCATAACATGCAAATGCCAAGCTATTAGAAATAGCAACCAACAACTACAGCACTCAGTCCACTTATCTATTCATCAGTATTTGTCAAAATGCAGAGAGATAAGTTTCAAATTTTTTAGCCTCTCAAAAGTTGAAGTTCGACCACACAACATTTTGCTGTTAAAAAGCTGTCTTGACTACTCAAGGGAAGTGCAGAGATGCTATCAAGCACTTGACCATTTCATTTTTAGAAGGCCAACTTTAAATCTTAATAAAAGTAATCACAAACAAACCACCAAAGATTGATCTCAGAGACTCCACTGGCTATTCGATGTGAAAAGCCAGAAAATTAGATTGCCCGCACTACAATAAACAACACAAACGCTCTGTTCACAGCTACCAAGCCAGCTACAAAATTCAAAAGTGCAAGGGCTGTGTTGGTTCCTGGGAGTGGCACTAAAGCAGATAACTTGATGCCCGCATCCACTGAACACTTGTATGGCGTATTATTGAAGATTTAAGGGTCTGAATGTCTGATATCACACTGGTCACTACCACCACATCAGGTACTACAGAACATAAGCCACTAATATTGCAGCCAGGGTTAGGAAAAATTCATGATGAATTCATCAGCTTCAATAAAGAAGGAAATCTGATGTCCAGATTCAAAAACTAGTGAAAATAACTTGAAAGTATACTAACGGGTCAAGCATGACAATTCCATTTTATTGAACCTTCTGAATTATTAAGCATGCATCTCACACAGCTGACACGAGGGAACTACACATGGTTTCCTAATGATAACAATATAGATCAGGGAAATTCCCTTTAACCAAACTATTCTCATTAAACTTCATGAAACACAACTAAAGAAAAACATTACAAGGCTCCTTATATATATTTCTATTACTGGTGCGCTTGGAAAACAAGAAACTTCCTAAAACATGCATTCCCTTGCAAGAGCTACTACTAATAGTTAAAGAGGAAAAACTGAATAAGGACCATGACCTGGACTACGGGTCCACGGTTCACCAACAAAGTATCTTCTACAAAGGGTGGGGTATGTTTTCAATCATGTATCAGTTTTAATGTCAATGTCAACAGTCGAGAAACAAGATGTCATACGCAAGTGTGATGTTGTGTTCGTAGACATGTCTCCAACCAATATTCAGAGATAATTACACTACAAAAAAAATAAATATCGGACTCACTTGGAGTCGGGTCTTAATGACCCAGAGAGGATTAGTTGTTATAGCAGTGGCAGCTCCGGCACCCGCAGCAGCAATCATGTTTTTACCAATTGTGAGTTGACCATTACCATGCTCTACAAAAAGGATAATAGATACCACTTGGTTTAATGAAAAACTAAGCAAAGCTGAAATAAAGTAGTATCAAATAACTGGTTCTGGAAAAAGGGTAAGAAACCAACCATCTAATTGCAGTACGCCTTTCAGATGCTCATAAACTGTGAAGTATACCTACGTATGAAATGAGCATGTCTGTCATTTAAAAAAAATTGAAAAGTGTATAAGATTGCATTTCAAATTGTCACAGAAAGCCAAAGATGGTGAAATAAGGATATAACATGTGCCGACAATTAGAAAGAAACATTATGAGAAGTTGAGAACAAAGAGACATGAAAAAGAACAACTTCAACAACAACATTTAGTACATATGCCAGCGAAAAAGCTTATTTAAACGAGCCCCACATGAAACGTATATCAGAGACAACAGAAACGAGTATAACAAGGGAACGAGGAAAAGATTACGTTCAAACAAAAATATAGTAAGCAACGTGAATGAACCTTTGCACCCACAACCTATGTACGAACACTTGTCTTGAATTAAAAAAGAACTCGAAAAAGTAACCCTGAAGCTTAATGTTTCATTCATTCAGATAGTAACTCAATTAAACTCGCTTACCGCCCAATTTGGAAGTAAAGCCAAAATTGTTGGTGAAAGTCCACGATACATTCCACGAAAACCCTCCTTCTTTACAATGTCTTGAAGGCTTGTAATGATAATACTACCTGCTTTAGATATAAAAATACAGTATATGAATAAGGGATAGTCACAAGTACAACAATAACCTACTATGGATTGCGCTCAAGGCAGAGTCTCGTAGGTCCAAGATATACGCAGCCTCCCCCTAACTTAACTAGCATGACTACAAGAGAGTTTGTTTCCAAAAGACATTGTAAAAAACAACCACGCTGCTAGCCTGCTACAGCATTGCAATCACCTTCAGACATGAACTCAAGTAGGCACTACGCATCCCTTCATTTTCTAAGCGCTACCAGAATCCGCAGACACTTAATGATGTACATGCACCATGTTAATGAGTTTTTGGAAAAGGCCTTCAGTCTAAAATAACTTTCTACCTGGAACTAAAAGCCGATCGCTTGAAAGCGATACTCGGCTGTTTGATCAGAAGAGTGTGCCCTTGATGAATCATCCCCTGAAGAAATATTGTACACACCCAAATTAGTTGTAACTGAGTCAGGTAATCAGCCTGATTTATGCGTAAACTGTATTACTTGAACGACCTCACTAATGCTGCAAGTAAACTTTCTTGCATATTTAACCTTATAAACGGTACTTGGCTCCATTCTAAACCACATTGATGACACAACTCAGTACTTAGGTTCATTTATCAATCCTCTTAAGTGCCATTTAATCAACTTGAGAGATGTATCTTCTTTGGCAAGGAGAAGGATCAATCTGTTGCTACAGGACTTCTACACAAACTGTCCTTGGTCACTGCCCCTATATCAGACCACTAGGATAAATTAAACAAAGACTTTTATTCTGTGGACAATAGGAAAATAACAAAAAAATAATTTCGAAAGGACAAAGAAAGAGGGCAAAGGATATCACCATATGAGATAATGGGAATACAGATAGCCAGTCCCGCTTAAGGCATAAACCAGGTATTATGCACATAGAGTATCACCAAAGCAAACCAACGAAATCATCCTATCCCATAAGACATCATAGCCTGCAAATCTTCTTTTACAGATACTGTACGACAGTCAATCCAAGACCTGGAATACCCGGTCTATGATTAATCAGTCTCCTAACGTTCGCTAGTGACTCATTATGAAAAATAGATCACACCACTGACTTTATTGACCAAATTTACCTTAGTAAACATTCACTCACATTTTAGATTAGACTTCGTCATGATACCATCAGAGTAATTGATAAGCTTAATCTAAAAATTGTCACAACAAGAATCCCGACTTACCGCTTCATTCTTGAGTTACACACTTACGCGCGTTACCCAACACCCGCAGACCAAGCATGGGGTGCCTAGTAACTAAGATTTTTCTCCTTCACTTCCACTACCTTGAACCTGATTGGACCCCCTAAACATAACAACATGATCTCCCCTTTAGATCATACTTACAAAGCAGCATCTCTCTGCTAGTTCAAACAAAAAACAGGGCAACTTTCTCAAGCCATTCTGAATTCATTTCTCCACAAAATCAATAAATCTTTTTCTTCTAAACTCCACTACTATTCAATATCAACAATTTTCAAGAAGACGCCTTACACAAAATTTGTCATTACCATCATCAAACTCTATGTACAAGCTAAACACTCCTGCGGAACCTGGTTTGGGACAAACTGTGGTGATATGGTCATATATCCTAGAATTGTTCACAAACTAGAGCTTGTATCTTGGACGTCTGGACAGAACTGACCATATTGTTTTCGCGCACATAATTGTCCTTTTTATATATGTATATCGCTCGGTTTTACATTGAAACTTCGAATAGAGTCTCCTAGGGCAATATAATATGGCATAAAAGAGACTTATTAATATGTTAGAGTTAAGAACCTAAAAATTAGCTTGAGTTTTTTTTAGCCAATTTGAGTAAGCTAAAAGAGACATCATACAGGTTGCTTCTAATGTTAGTATTTGCGACAAGAAAGGCTCGTTGCATAGGTTGTTGGTTACAACTCCATGGTGGAGCAAAACACCACATACAGAAGCCACGGTTCAAATTGAAATGGAAGAAAATGCTACACATGGGGGCCACCTCTTGATTCCACGGTATAGCAAAGTACCGCACGACCAGCTTTTCCTTCCAAAAGTTAAATAAACTATCACATGTTGAAGCCACCTTCTTGATCCTTTATTAATAGTTTTTGAAATGTCTTCACCATGTAGTTTTTGGATGAGGTTATGCAGATATATTTAGTAGACGTTTGTGAACTATGAAGCAAGGCAATAAGTCATGAGAAGGTTAGTAAGTGTTGAAGGTTATGTATAATGCAGTCTATATGTTTGCTTGTTATATAATATCCTTCTATATGTTATACTTGGACTTATTGAACTATCATTAAAAGTATATTACTAATAGGGTTTGATATGTGTAAAGGTGCATGTGAATGTGCATGTGCCTTTGAATTAAGGTACTGCTACTAGATTGGAGAGGACGACTCACTAAACACTCACTAAACACAGCTAACGTTTGTTCTAGTCTAGTGTTGTCAGAGACTTGAAGAATATGGTTTGTGCTGAAAACTATCACTCATTAATTCAAGCCAATATAGTAATTTTGCTTAAATGGGTATCAGATGTTGGTGTTGAGCTAGCCTTATGTCTTCCCTCTAGAGGGGCTATGCGACGACCCAGTTTAGGCACCCGGTTAGGTTTCAGTGACGCTTCTGCTAATAAGTGTGCTCACAAACACGGCCTATTACAAGACCAATCATGAAACCCAAGAATTGCCGAGAAGAACTTTCTCACCAGTGCCACAAAGATTACTTAGTCAACTTGCAAATGTTGCAAAACAAGAGCTGAAAGCGCACTTAATCACCCTGATCGCGTTGACTCAAAAGAACTCCATCACACACGAGGTCAAATGCACTTACACTTGGAGCCAAATCCAGACTCCATCAATAGCAGGAGCTCATACAAAAGACTTACTTCAACATATGATCTTAAATAAAACCAAAAAATGGGAAGTTCATGCTGAATTCTTAGAATTTGAATGTACGAAGAACTATAAGTGAACATACATAATAGAATACCCAACCATAATTGCCATTCCACAATGACCAACACGTTAATCAATTCACCCAAATCCAATTCATCATACTCCTTACAATAGAAATTCCAGAATACAAAGCGTCCCCTCTAACGGAAAACCCGTATATATGGCCATCGTTTAGAGTAATATGGAGAAAAAAATTAAAGCCGAGAATGGAGGAAAACGATGTTTCTCTGCTAAACATTCTCCCCAGAATCTAATTGGATTGTGCTCCCCATCTTCATACCTAACCAGCGGAAGAAAATTAGAAGATAGCTCACTGATATTTTTTCCGAGGGATCCACCAAGACGCTTACAAACCTCAAAAAAGATCCCACCTATTCATCTTAAGCCCTTTCGATTCATAAATTCAAGTCCAATAGGACCCTCCCAAAACAACTTATCCGCTTAAAAGATGTTTCTCACATTGAACTCCCAAGCGCAAAACCAACTTCATCCTTAGGACAGAAAACAAGGTCCCAATCTAAAGATAGTTTTGGTCCCTATTATCTTCTCCACCATCAAACCAGAGGAATAAGTCATAAAGTCAGCTCATGAGGGTCTCCAGGTTTTCGCCTGTAGCTTCAGTGATTCTTATAAAGGACAAGAACGAAACTAAAAGGTAAGACAAATGTAAGTTAAGCAAGCTTCCAAAAGATAAAAGAGGCCCCTTCCCATAAATCCAGTCTCTTAGTCACCCTTTGTATAAACCAGATCTTTAAAGCAAACTAAGTAAGGCCAAAAGTACTAAAATTTTTAAACTAAAGTCTAGAGCTTTGTAAAATGGGCTAATAATAGAATGAAATCATCCCTACCAAATGCGAAGGTATTACTAAGCCAACTAACTATATTTTGTGAAAATCTTAATCTTAAGTGGAATATCCACAAGGTTATCCTCTATACTTCAGCAAATTTGGTAATATCCCGTACTTCGAATTTCCATCAAACCACCACCTCAATCCCAACTGATTCTTTCGTAGCCATTATGCAATGTGGTATCATAGGTGTCGAACACAAACATCTCTTCATTATCGTGTCCTTTGTGAAAGTGGTATTAATTCACAATGTACATAATATAATTCCAATGCAGGGCCCCACCAATACATTAGCACACTCCAAACACATAAAGTGAAAGTCTTCATATTACAGAATCCTGATCATCCAAAGAATTTACGAGACTACTTCCCACAATCATATTGGTTAATTGAAAAGAAGATAGGTGTTGTTGATTATGTTACCCTTAAACTAACATTTTGTTCAGAATCAAGAGACACTTAAGTCGTTAGAAGTATTGTCTCCTACTAGAGAGGTCAGGGTTCAAGTCTTGTCTCCAACTTTGTGTCCTCTTCAAAAAATTAAAAAATTACGAGCTAATATTTTGTTTGGATCACATATACTCTGAGCTAAATTTTCCCCACCATCGACCATTCACACATAAAGTCTTGTATGAAACCATCTGGTTACATTTTATAGTCTCAAAATGGTCATTATATGGATCAAAGAGGTCATTGTGACAACTTAAACACAAATCTTCAAAAAAAACTGAGTTATTACCTAAGTCTACCTATACAAAACTCTGTGCCCACAGCGTAAGTTGGAGGAAACCAAAGAACAATCCTAAAGTCAATTTAAGCAGTATTTTCAAACAACAACTTTATTGATTGTTCTAGCTTAACCAACCCTTGGAATGCTTCAGAGGGAGAGCTTTGCCGCCTAGTGATCCTACCCGGCTCCAATTTGTACTAAACCGGATATTGAAAACCAAAAAAAACTAATAACAGCTACATTGTCAATTAGTCACCATCACCAACACATAAACAGTTGGAAAATGGTCCAAACTTGATAAACAAACGATCACATTACGACCAAAATAAACGAACACAAAAAAACTAACTTCAATGAAACAGTATCAGTATACCTTTAACAGTAGAACCAGCAGCCACAGGGAGTCCATGAACCTGTAACCTTGTCTTTATTACATCCAACGGACACACAAATGTCGCCGCAATCGCACCTTCATCATCACCACAAAACAATCCAATTTAGTTCAATTCAAAACCCTAACGTTTTACCCTTCGGTAAGTCGGTCCTATGACTCTATGAGCATTCTACAATGTACATTATAAGTCCCCCCCCCCATCCCCGCACAAATTCTTAGAAAAGACCGTCTACTTTGTCAAGCTAAATCAACCCAAGCTTCCTACAAGCCCAAGTCAAAGCGCGGCTCCATCTACTTTTACAATTAAAAAAAAAGTTCTCTCCCAAGACTTTCTGGCCGCGCGCAAATTCTATTTTAATCAACCCAAGCTTATGCAAGCCCAAGTCAAAACATGGGTCCGTCTACTTTTACCATAACAAAAAAAAGACGGTCTCTTCCAAGACTTTTTCCCCTCCCCGGGGCCCAATTATAAGACCATCTTACCCAAGTATTGCCAAAAGTAAATCGTAATGACGAAAAAATAAAAGAAAAAGAAAAGTACCTGCGGCGGCACCGGCAGCGGCGTCGCAGGCGCGGCGACCCTGCGACGACGGTCCAGCGCCGGTCATTTTATCCAAACTTAGAATTAAAAAGGAATAGCAGGGGAGAGTTATATGATGTGAGGTGGGAATTAAAGTTGTGGAGTGTGAGCTAAAGAAAAAAGGTAAAAGGGAAGTTGTGCGTGCGTGGCAGTATTTGGATTGGCGGTGCAAAGTGGGAATCTATATATATACTCCCTCCTTTTAAGACCAAGCTTCCTATTGCTTTAATGCACAATTTTTAAGAAATTAAATAAACAATACTCTCTTCTTTCAAGACCAAGTTTCCCATTTTCCTTTTTAGGTCATTTAAGACCAACCTTCTCATTTCCCTTTATGGTAAAATCTCACCTTACTTTACAATAAAAAACAATAGTGAGTGGAATAAGGACCCTACCACTACCATTTTTTTCCTCTCACATTGCAATAAAAAATCACTTGATTGACATCCCACTATCATATTTTTATTAT
>CAAKMY010046155.1:0-21581 GCA_901111285.1 Corrigiola litoralis | reverse complement strand
AGAGAGAGGGGGGGGGGGGGTTAGGAGAGAGGGCAATGCATGGAAGGGCATGTAATTGATTACACCCTTAATGACAGGTGATCAACTGAAATTTTTTTAATGTGTCAAATCCCAGCAGAGAAGAAATCCAGGCCGCCAGAACCTGCACATTCAGTACCTGGCTTTGAACAAGAATTCTGAATGCGGAAAACATCATACAGAAAGGGGTAAAGACTTGAACCTTAAAGAAGAACTGTCCCAGATCACTATCATGTGATAAATTTGGGAAGTCACATAGTTTTCTCACCTTGTTCATCAAGTTTAGAATCGTCAGGATTACTCAATAAGACTTAGGTATGAAACATCTTAACCAATTACTTTCTAGAGCTTTGGAAAGAAAAAAACAGAAGGCACTACCCTGAATGCTAGCATACACATCAAAATCTCCCGAAATGCGGGATAGAGGTAACACATAAATAGGAATACAAGTCAAGCAACATAAGTGTTACAAAGGGTTTCATCATCTTCAACATGCACATAGAAATCCTTGCTAACAAATTTACAAATACAACTGCTCATGGTGCTTACTTCTGATGGCACGCCAACATGGCAAAGAAGTAAGCAGATAGGAATGTGGTCTGCTAGTTCAAAGGCTATGTATATTGGGTCTACTGCATGTTGCATAGCCTGTTTCAAATATTTTAGCCTTAATCATTATATGTTAATCTCTTGGTTAGTTAACCCACAAAACAGTTGCCTAAGGTGGAACCACTTCCATAATGAAATAAGTAAGAATCAGAAAGCACAACAAAGATAACTAACAATACAATATCTGGGTAAGCTGATAGCTGTATTTCTAAAGTATTGCACCTCAAATACAGCTAAATCATATATGACAGACATGATGGTTGAACAACCCCCTTTATCTAACATTCATTTTGATCAGTTAACCACAGCCTATTCACCACTTCCTTGCCACAAAAAGACATAACTACAGGGGCAAGTCATCCTATGCTTCAGGCTATTATTGCTTCATTTGAGGTCTCATAGGCCAATATGACTCTTACGGATGTCCCTTACTAATTTTCATCAAATTCCGAGCCGGCCCGAAATGCAATGTGGTTTCAGCATGACTTACAATATGACTCTAAAACGGCCTTGGAGGGATAAATTTTTATTTTCTATAAATGTGCCAAAAGTGACTATTACATACACCTAGTATCTCTAGACTCTAGGAATATGATTGCAGATTATGAGAACTTTATCCCATCATATTGATAGCTTCATTACATGTCTCACGAATAATAAGGACATGTTTGTCATGGACAAAACCCATTACATGGGCTATGATTTGTAATCCATAGCCCATTATAAAACCGTAGAAAATATCCTACTAATTTTCGTCAAATTCCGAGTTGGTAGCCTGAAATGGGGTTTCGGTGTGACTTATAGTCCACTAAAACAGCCTTCTAGGGGAGTCAACTTTTTTTTTTTACAAAAATTGTGTCAAAAGTGATCATTAGATACTCATGTAGTCATGTCCCTAAGAGTAAGATTGGGGATTCATGGGCACTTTATTGAATCATAATGATAGGTGTTACTTGCCTTTGGATAGCCCAATAATCATTAGAAACTCATGTAGTTATGTCCCTAGGAGAGTTCAATCTACCTAGAGGACGTCCTGGGTTCAAATCCTCATACCCCCTACTCCGGCAACATTAGCTGCTCCAATGTACCAAATACTAAAAACATAAGAGAATATAAGATATCAAGTGGGGTAAGAATCATTAATTGAGTTCTATTATCTGCCATTAGGGATTTAGGGCCACTAACTAAGTATAGAATTGACAGCACAAGAAAGACAAAAGATACCTTTTAGTTAATGGCAAGCAATATTATACTATTGATGACAATTGACAACCGATGAGCTGAAACTTCTTTTTGAGCCCGATCCAAGCAAAGCAGAAAATCCAGACTGCCAGAACCCGCAAGCTCAACAATCAACACCTTCGGCACTGAACAAGAGAAAAAAAAATTAAAAGTTCAGACATTGAGAAGTAGAGGACTGAAGCCTTGAAAAAGATCTGTCCTATATCATTATCAGGTGATAACTTTGGGAAGAACAGAGATTTATCTGCTGCTTTTCCTTCAGAATGCTACAGGCAGAAGTGGCTTGAAAAGCTGCATTGTCAGGATTCAGGTGATCCAGTCAATAGTATAGTGCATTTGAAACACACTCCTCAAACATCTTAGCCAATTTCTTTCTTTCACTTAAAAAGAAAGAAGGTACTAATCTATAATGGTACATTCACATCGAGACCATCCAGCTCTACAGGAGAAAGGTAACAGGCCGACGGCATAAGGACTGCATTCCATCAGAAGCATTTGCTTTCTGAAGATCGCATAGCTTTCTCGGCATGCCTTTACTTTCACATGGTCTCAGGTAGAAGTGATGTAAATAAAAACTGGCATTAACCTGGCAGGAATGCAGTCAAAAGTATACTGCAATAGAACATACTCTTCAACTTTTAAACCGTCACTTGAGTTATTTCCAGATAGGATTCCAAGTCATGACAAGTTAGCCAATTTAAGGAAATCAAAGCCACTAACCCGTATAGTAGTATACATGTACATTTAAACCTTCAGACCTGCAGGAGAAAAGCAGCAGCCTACAAGAATATGCGTTTAGCCAACAGAAGGGTTACAAAAGCTTTCTTGATTTTTCACATGTAAATAGAACTCCCAAGAGTTTTACTTACAATCTTACAATTGATCATGCCACTCACACCACAGATGCCATAAATCTACCTCTTCCACAGAAGTGACAAAAACAAGGCAAAGAAGCACACAGGATGGTACATCTACCCTATATCTTTCATTATAACCCTTACGTGCATGGTCTGTTAGCTCTTATACAGTCAAGTGAGCTCAGATACATCAGACTGTTGTGGTTGTGGGGTGGTATACTGGTATGTGCACTGTGCTCACATAAGCAAAGCTGAAAAGTCTACATTAAGAAGTTGCTTGGACATATACTAATGTGCTTATGTAATACAGTAAAGAGAAGTATTTGCACCTATAAACACCAAAAATAAAAGATGATCATGAAGGCTACAAGATCTGCATGGCTCGCCAACAAAACAAGGGGCGTGGTGTTTAATGTTTATCATACAATTCCTCAAGAAATACCTTTTTCGACTAGGGCTTGGAAGAGACTATTGCCATAGTGGTTAGTTCAATCATCTCACAAAGAAAGGAAGTTATCTTATTATTGACCTGTAAAACTGGGGTTAAACAAAGAATGTCCCCAATATAAATACTTGTGTGTACAAGTAAAGATAATCGGACTAGAGGCTTCTGATCAGACTTGAAACATGATTGTACAAAAATGGAGTATACTTCCACTATCTCTAACACAATGCCTGCAGAGAGTACAAAATTGAAGTGATGGTGATCTTGTAGTTCTAAAACTATAAAGGAATCACCTTCAAGAGAAACTAAAAATGTATAAGAAAAAAGGAAGTAGAAAGTCATGCACTCAAAGCATGAACCTTGTTTTGAGTTTCAATCCAGCTACTGGCTTGCTCCTTACGAACACATCTCTGACTCATGAGTTGTCTCGTCCTTTCTACACTCTCCCATTTCCCAGACGCTGCATGTATGCTTGAAAGTAATAAATAAGGAGCATAAGACTGTTCATTCCGTTTGATGAGTTGCACTGCTGCCCTCTTTCCTAGCTCGATATTCCCATGAATCCGACAGACCCCAATCAGGGCATTCCATATCTTACCACCATCTTTACAAGGCATGTTCTCCAACTGTTTCATCAACTCATCAAAACATCCTGCTCTGCCCAAGAGATCAACTAGGCAAGCGTAGTGTTCTTCATCAGGAGATATATTATAATCATCAGTCATCGATTTAAAAAATGTGAGCCCCTGGTCTACGAGACCTGAATGGCTACATGCACTGAGAATGATTACGAAGGTCACCCTATTTGGTTCCACACCTGAAAGAACCATCTCATCAAACACTGCAATTGCCTCCTCGCCATTTCCATGCTGTGATAAGGCCGCTATCATAGGGTTCCACGACATGACGTCTTGCTTATTAGCCATCAGGTAGAAAACCTGCTTGCTAAGCTTTAAACTGCCACATTTCGAATACATATCAATCAGAGAGCTGACAACTATGGTATTAGGTCGAAAACCAGTTCGTAACATACATGCATGTATCTGTTTCCCATGCTTTAACGAAGTTAGGCTAGCACAAGCACAAAGACTACTACTGAAAGTAAACTGATCAGGTCTAATGCCAAACAGCATCATCTTCCTAAACAACTCCAGTGCGGACTGTCCTAAATTATTCCTAGCATAACCAGAAACCATAGCAGTCCACGACACCGGATTCCTAGCTGGCATCAAATCAAACAACTCCTGAGCTGAATTCATGTTTCCCCACTTACAATACCCCGAAATCAACGACGTCCAAGCAGGAATATCCCTAACCTGCATCTCATCAAACAACCTCCTAGCATCTCCCATCTCCCTACACTTCGCATACGCATCCAAAATCGAGCTCGATAGTACCAAACTATGTCGAAACCCGGTCACCAAAACCTGACAATGCACCTGCCTAGTCAACCCCAAATCCTTCAACTTCACCCCAACAGTCAAAACACCGGCGAAACTAAACGCATTACACCCCGTACCCTCCCTCCTAAACTCCCTATAAAACCTCATCGCCTCGCCACAATCCCCCCGTTGCGCATACCCAATCACCATCGTGTTCCACGACACGACGTCCCGCTCCACCATCTTATCCCACAACCTCCTGGCAGCATCCAGCATGCCCAACTTAGCATACCCAGAAAGCGAATTGTTCCAACTGTACAAATTTCTCACAGACATTTTATCAAACACCTTGCGTGCACTACTAAAATCACCACATTCGAAGTACATATGGATCAAATGGTTGGAAACCAACGTAGGGGGGTGTTTCATGCCGGTATAATTCATATGTAAATGCACCCATTTGCCCTCTTTGAGTGACTTGGTTAATGCACACTGTTTTATAAGAAATGAGAGTGTTTTTGTGTCTAAACGTAGGCCCTTTTGAGCTAAGTTTGAGAGTGAATTAATGGCTTCTTTTAACTTTCCTTGGTAACAAAGATCGATTAATGAGTGAGCTATGCAGTTGTTTTTAGTGGGTTTTGGTCGAAATTGCGAAAAAATTGCTTGATTTGGTGGAAAATAAGGGGGCATTGCATAGACAACACCATGTCAATATGGTGTTTTTTTGGCAACTTTTGTATAAAATGTTGGGTTTTTTTTCTATTTTTAGTAAATTGTTGGGGTTTTTTTAAATACTTTAATTTTTTGGGTTTGTGGGTTTTGGCCGGAAAAGTCAGCTCCGGCGAGTTTACAGCGGCGGTTAATGGCGGCGCCGCCTGAAAGTGGTGGCGGTATTTTTGACATTTTGGGTCATTTTTTTTTTTGTGTGTGAAAATTTGGGAGAAATTTTGGGTCAAATGTTTAAGTTGTTGAAGGTTGATGGAGTTGTGTATGTGTGTTGGATCTTTGAAGATTTGAGTCCAAGTTTTGACATTTTGGGTCCAATTTTGTGTATTGTGTTGGTAAGGCCCATGTATATGAGTGGGTTGAGTAGTTGAGTGGAGTATGATGGAAATGGAACTTGGCTAGGTGGACCAAAATGTTGGGGAGATTGTATAAAGTAGAGGTGGCTATATGAGTGGTCCAATAGTTCATAGTTAACTACGGAGTACTTAACTTGCATGACAGTTGTTTCAGATTTGTTACCTTAAAGTTTAATTGTGAAGGTGGGTCGGTCTTAGGTTAGGTCATAGACTCATAACAGGTTGGGGTTGACTCGGGTCATGACAATTTTCAAGACGGTTTCGGGACAGTTTCAGATTATAAACATTGGGGTTAGGTTAAGCACAGACTGATTCGTGATTTTCTTTGGTTGTATCGGGTTTGAATTTTGGGTGATTTGGGTCGAGGTAGTCAGGTCAACTTTGTCAACTCCATTCATATCCCTTAACATTAGTTGTTTCAATATACTGAAAACTAGAAATGAGTATAAGTGATAGACCCAAAATTATTGTACATGGTATGTACAATATAATCATCTAATGATGCATGATGAGAGTGTATAATTACAAAAATTTGGAGAAAATATTATGCAATATAATATCAAAACAAAGGATAAATTAAATGATTAGTCGTTGTTTATACAAAAGCGATAGTAACATGTAATTAGCGAAAGTTGAAACTTAATATCGCCCCATTTCCACTTGAGTATTTAAATAGATCGCTTTACAATAATGTCTATAGTTTCACTTCAAAACATCCCAAATCGTCATTTTGAGAATGGGTACGGAATACCTTTAAAGTTAAAACCATTATGTCTCTTCTTTGACAATAGAATTCCCCTTTTTCTGCAATAGGCGTTTGTGTACTTGCATAGCTGAATGACAATGTGCATTTGCCCAAGGTGGCTCGACATTGATTTAGGTTCGACATAGATGGTGACTTGCAAATAGATGTGGTGGCTTATGCTAACCTATTTTTGAACGGAGAACTCATTAAGTCGTGTGGCATATAAAAGGGTCTTCAAATTGGTTGTGGTGGTATAGACAATGGGCCATCATTGACTTATAGACGGATTCGTTACATGTGATCCTTTCTTTAGCCGCAAAAGTTTGATGTCATTGTATCACAATTTAAAGGTAAATTTGCTCTCGAGTTTAGAAAAAGAATAATTTGATTGAGATACGAAACTAGCTCTAGTTCAACTTACATAGTTCAACATCAATGTTTACATAATTAAGGTCGATGGATACAATATCTGTATTAAGATTATATACGTGACATCGATTAGATTCAAATCCACTACGTATAAGATAAGATTAGAAATTTTCGATCTTTTTAATTTGTTCTTATAGCTATTGTATTCGATCTTCATCTTTCTAATGCTTTACATATATATATTGATTATGTAATATATAAATTTATGAAATAAAAAAGTAATTTGTTTAGCTGAAATGAAACAATGCAAATTGATATGAAGAAGACAAAGTTGTATCAAATATCTAAAGAAGAAACAAAAGGAAGAAGGATGATGCTTCAAAGTTAAATTACTCGTTTGGTAATTTGGCCAATGAACATCATGCTTCGAAGTTAAATTACTGAAAATGACGCTTAGTCGCTTACCGTTACTGGTAAAGGCACATCACTAATCACATTCCCATCTATAAGGTCATCACATGGCATGTCCTCAAGTGACAAGTATTGGGAAGGAGAAACAATCAGACTCGAGTTTGCCAAATGCAAGAAACAAGCAAGCTCAGCCAGCGGAGGGAAAATGAATATTCTTGAGAATCCACCATCTTTCTAGCTCAGTGGTCTCTGATCAGTGGTCCATTTCCGCATAAGATATAGTCTACTCCGTATACATCACCACCAAACCCAATCATACAATTATGACTATTTAGAATACACGTGAGATAATACAATATCTACTACAGCGACTACTGCGTCCCTCTTAAGTGACCTGAGCATCCAATCTTCTGAAGTTCCATTTTGTTACACTATGGCAATCTCAAACGGCTCTTGTAAGTAAGTCCAGGTAGCCTGCTAGGAATTTAGCTCTACCAGATATTTAGAGCCAAGAAATGGATGACTTTAACCTGCATTAGACGAAGTAAATCTAAAAGGAAAATGATCATTGTCAATTTGTCATGTAATTAGTAATCTAGTAGTAGTATAGACTATACTATCCACCACACGGAGTACACTTCAAATCTACAAATTGTGGGAGATTTGATCTCTCATATTAATGTTGCACCCATTCTTGTCGAAGCTAATGGCTAGTAGGCGGAGGTCGCGTTATTGGATGGAACCAGGCGATCTGTACTGGTTTAGATCATGAACAAATACAATTAATTTGTTGATAACAAGTTTTTAAGAATTATAATAGAGGGAGAATGATTGTATAATTAAATCACTCGATTATTGGAATAGAGAAACCCCTTATATATATATATGTTCACAAATACAGAGTAATTAGAAACTGAATAACTCAAATATACTATTATAATATGCTGATATTCTCAATATAATAATCTTATCTTAATTTCATATTACATGATCTCTTTCCGTATAATATGATCCCATATCCTCTAATAGTTTGTGCACTTCATCTAGATGTAGCCTTATAAGAAGCAAATCCGAGTAAAGTAGGTTATTGTGCAACTTTTATGTTCTACTATAGTAACTATATATTTAATTAGCTTCGTTTGCAAAAATTCTCTTGCTATACCAGTTCAACTTGACTGCATCCTTTTACATACGCCAACAACAAGTCAACAATGACATTGACAGTGACAAATTAAAGCCAGGTTTATAGTTGAAGAGTCAAATGACCTCCCATCAACTTAATATATCACGAATACAAGAAAGTAGTATGAGAAGTAATACTATTGATTCGTGGACAATGATAGGGCGCTAGCGAACAATATCCAATTCAAGCGTCACCCTCTCATGATATGGTTTGGTTAACCTATTATTATCCTTCAATACAAAGCCACCAATTAGAGTAAAATGTGTTCATTATTTAGTATTCAAACATAAGTACAAACTATAAGAAATGATGTATTTTTGCATTGAAGAGTGTAATACTTTTACATTGTTATATTATATCATCTATTCCTATCAAAACTCATTTCATTTACATCACCTAAAACTAAAATAACCCTACAAATTAAAATCCATTCCTCGACTATACAAAAATATAATTAGGCGTTTTATACAAGGCAATACCAGAGTGCATGTATATATATCTCATATGAAATACATGGTGTCAAAAAAGTAATACATTTTCCCCCCCAAATGCCAACTAATTAAGCTACTTTACTCGAATAAAGATTTACCTAAAGACTAGTAGACTTCAACACCCAAATTACTTTTTTTTTCTCTAAACCCACATTTTCCACTTATATGACTCCCCCTCGAAGCCTTTTTCTAATTGGACCAATGAGGTGAAAGTCTAACGTCATAATGGTGATGCATTTTTCACGACGCTACCAAATCCCCCACAACCACAACCGTTGGATCTAACCAAACAAATACCATCCGTCCGATGACCCTCTTATCCGCACCACATCTAATCTTACTGTAAGCAATATACTCATTTTTTTCACCAAAATATTTCATTTCTTCATAAAACATAACATAACTTAACTTAATAATACTTGGGTGTAGAGCCACTTTTTCCCCACTTTTTACTCACAAATACACTCTCTTTTTTCTTCCTCTATTCCCAGGTATATATTTACCTTTTTCCCTTTTTAATTTTATGTATTTATTGCTTCTTGTTTTTGTTTTTCATTTATGTACTAGTTAGTGTGATTTTTAGCTTGTTGTGATGTTTTTGTTGTGGAAATGTGATTAAGATCTGTTATTTTGTCCTGTGATCATTGTTTTGTTGTGGAAAGTGGTGATCTGCTTTAAAGGTTCAATCTTTATGCATGTGTAAGGGATTATGTGTGATTTATGTGATTGGTGGGATTGCATTTTTTTGGGTTTTGATTGGTTTTTTGTGAAGTATAGTGGATTTGATAAGTGGGTTTTTGTGGGTTTATTGTAATTTTTAGGATTTCGAGAGGAAAGGTGATATCTTGAGGAGTGGTGTATTGGGATGGAAAATGGGGTGGGAGTTGTTGAGAGAATTGATGATATGGAAGTGAAGAGGGTTGATGATGATGTGTTAGGTGAGTTGAGAGTTGAGGAGAGGGTTGGTGGTGGTGATGGTAAGGGTGCTCATGGGCATAAGGTGTCGGACGGGGACGAGGTTTTTGAGGAGGCGGTGGAGGCGGCTTTAGATGATGTAAATGATGGTGGTGAGGGGTTGGTGACGGAGTCTGAGGTGGTTGGTGTTTGTGCAAATGAGGATGGAGATAGCGATGCGGGGTTTTCTGCGGCTGAGGGGAGTTCGAGCTTGGTGGATGAAGAGGAGGTGATTGATAATGCGGGAGAGGGGCCGGGTGAGGGAAAGGAGGGCGAGGGAGAGAGTGTGGAGGTGATGGAGGAATGGTCAGCTGCGAATAGTGATGAGGGTTCTGTGGTCACTGTGGATGACAACGGTGGTGTGACGAGTGAGGTAGTATCTAATGTTGATGAAAGGGTCCTCTATCATGATGCCGGGATGGCTAGTGTCAGCGGTGATGATGCGACAGAAGAGTCTCACGGTGAGGGGTTAGAAGTTGAGCCTTTGAAGTTTGAAGAGATTAAAACTGTAGATGGTGATGAGGATATGATTGAGAAGTCTGTTGTCATGGAGACTTCAGTTAACAAAGAAATGGGAGAAGATGGTGTGGTTTCTAGGGATGTGGAAGTTATGATTGTTAACGGGGATGCCAGCCATGCAAATGGATCAGTGAGCAAACTTGAAGAGGTTTCAGTTACCAGTTCTTCTGACGATCAGTTGGAGAAGCTTGATGAAATAAAAGAAGATTTAGTTGGGGATGTGAAAGATCATGGTGGTACTGACGTAGAAGGTGCTGTAGAAATTATTTGTTTGGATCATCAAGCGAATGTTGGGGCTGCATTCGAGGGACTTGTGTCTGGCACGACGTCAGAGAATGAGGATGGTCGTGTGGCACCTGAATGTAAAGAAGAGACTTTAGTCTCAAAACAGCAGGAAGAAGATTCAAAGGTGGAAGACACACCCTCAGAGATTAGCGCTCCTGTTGATAATGGAAAGTTGACTCCAGAGGTAGAGTGTTCAGCTCTCCCTGCATCTTCCGTGAAAGAGGTTTTGCAAGATGTTGCTCCTGACATGGGGACACAGAGTAGTACTAGCGGTCCATTGCAGTCATCTGATGCAGCTGTTGCGGACCACCATGCTTTCCCTAAGGGGCTTGGTTTTGAAGGAAAGAAGACCCAGGAGGTCAAGCAAGACAATAAGGTAGACAGGGAAACAGAAATTAGGCCTCCACAAACTTCAAACCCTCTACAAACTGCCGTTCCTCCAACTGGAAAATCTGCAAATCCCACCCTTCATCCTGCCGGTCTAGGACGTGCTGCTCCACTATTGGAACCTGCTCCAAAAGTTGCCCCTCAGCCACGGGCAAATGGGCAATCATCTCAGGTGCAAACCTCTCTTGTTGAAGACACAACTAATGGGGAGCTTGAGGAAGGTGATGAAATCCGGGAGAAACTCCAGATGATAAGGGTGAAATTCTTACGTCTTGCATATAGGCTCGGACAGACCCCTCACAATGTCGTTGTGGCTCAGGTGTTGTACAGATTAGGGTTAGCAGAACAGCTTAGATCAAGAAATGGGGGCCGTGTTGGTGCTTTCAGCTTCGACCGTGCAAGTGCCATGGCAGAGCAGCTGGAGGCCGCTGGACAGGAGCCCCTTGATTTTGGTTGTACGATTATGGTTCTTGGGAAGACAGGAGTTGGCAAAAGTGCCACTATAAATTCCATTTTTGATGAGGTCAAGTTCGGCACTGATGCTTTTCAAATGGGTACGAAGAAGGTTCAGGATGTCGTGGGTACTGTGCAAGGGATTAAGGTGCGCGTCATTGATACCCCTGGACTCCTACCATCCTGTTCTGATCAGCGTCAGAATGAGAAAATCCTTCACTCTGTGAAACGCTTCATCAACAAATCTCCTCCAGACATTGTATTATACCTTGACCGGCTGGATATGCCAAGTAGGGACTATGGTGACATGCCACTATTGAGGACTATAACTGATATATTTGGACCATCAATTTGGTTTAATGCGATAGTTGTTTTGACTCATGCTGCATCAGCCCCTCCTGAGGGGCCCAATGGCACTCCTTCAACTTATGATATGTTTGTCACTCAACGCTCACATGCTGTTCAGCAAGCTGTTCGTCAAGCTGCTGGGGATATGCGGCTTATGAACCCTGTCTCATTGGTTGAAAACCATTCAGCTTGCAGGACTAATAGGGCTGGCCAGAGAGTTTTACCAAATGGTCAGGTTTGGAAGCCTCATCTATTGTTGCTCTCTTTTGCATCCAAAATATTGGCTGAAGCAAACACACTACTAAAGCTGCAAGACAGCCCACCTGGCAAACCTTCTGGACTTCGCTCGCGAGCACCACCTTTACCTTTTCTTCTTTCTTCACTTTTACAATCAAGAGCGCAGCTGAAACTGCCCGAGGAGCAGTATGGCGATGATGATGGTTTGGATGATGATTTGGATGAGTCATCTGAGTCTGATGAGGAGTCAGAATATGATGGATTGCCACCTTTTAAGCCTTTGGCAAAGGCCCAGTTGGCGAAGCTGACTAAAGCTCAAAAGAGAGCTTACAATGATGAGCTAGAATACAGGGAGAAACTTTTTATGAAGAAACAGTTGAAGGAAGAACGAAGACGCCAAAAGATGATGAAGAAAATGGCAGCCGCAGTCAAGGATATTCCTGCTGAGTATAGTGAGAATGTTGATGAAGAATCTGGTGCAGCAGCATCACTTCCTGTGGCCATGCAAGATCTGGCGTTACCTGCTTCCTTTGACTCTGATAATCCTACACATCGATACTGTTATTTTGATCCATCCAACCAGTGGCATGTGCGGCCTGTCCTAGATAATCATGGTTGGGATCATGATGTCGGCTTTGAAGGTGTAAATGTAGAAAGAATGTTTGCGGTGAAAGATAAGATTCCTGTGTCTTTCTCTGGTCAGGTCTCTAAAGACAAGAAAGAGGCTAATCTTCAGATGGAACTAGCCAGCTCCTTAAAGCACGGGGAAGGAAAAGCTACAACAATGGGTTTTGATATGCAGAGTGTCGGGAAAGAGATGGCTTATACATTACGAAGTGAGACAAGATTTTGCAATCACAGGCGGAATAAGGCAACAGTAGGAGTCTCTACTACTGTGTTGGGTGATTCAGTATCAACTGGAATGAAGCTGGAGGACAAGTTGATTATTAGCAAGCAGTTGAGGGTGGTAATGAGTGGTGGTGCAATGGCGAGCCGTGGTGATGTTGCTTACGGTGGGAGTTTGGAGGCTACTCTTAGGGACAAAGACTACCCCCTGGGTCGTTTCCTTTCAACACTTGGGCTGTCGGTCATGGACTGGCATGGGGAACTGGCTCTTGGTGGCAATTTCCAATCTCAGATACCTATCGGACGACATACAAATTTGGTTGCCCGTGCAAATTTGAATAACCGTGGAGCTGGACAAGTCAGTCTTCGCCTGAACAGCTCTGAACAGCTTCAGTTGGCTCTTATCGGTCTACTTCCTTTGCTCAGAAAACTGACTCAGCGCCAAGAACATCCTATCAGTTATTGATGATAGAATCAGTTTATACATTCTCTTCTACCCAGCGAGATTTTAGGAGTAACTTCTACTACAATAGTCCTTCAGTCATCAGAATGAGTGGAGTGAGTGTCCTTTTCTTGGTCATTTTCTTTTTGCCTTTCATAGGTGTTGTAATTTTCTTGTTAGATACTTGCATCCTCTACGAATCCTTTTGGAACCTCAGAGTTCTTGATCTGAGTATTGCTTGTTAATTGTTTGGCTTAGTATGAAAATATCAACTTTCCATACCTTCAAAATTGTGTTTATACAACTTGATTGCGCGTCGACTTTTTAGGTCTTTAAAATGCTTCTAATGACGACTGTAGGCCCTTTATGAATCTGACAAAAGGATGCATGTAACTAGAACCGGTCTATCCGAGTATTGCCAATAACTCGAGTCCTGATGATAAGTAGACAGGTCATGTGCTACTGGTACTCTTATGTTATCAGCAACTTATCCGAGTATTGCTTGATGCGTATGCTTAGTATAACCAAGTTACTAACAACAGGCAACAAGTCTACTGAATTTGATATAGATGTAAATACCATAAAACAAAAAGGAATGGAAATGTGGAATGAACATAATTTTACAAACTATCTTCGTTGAAGACTTGAAGCCATTCCAGCTTAGTTATGGACCAAACGTGGTTTGGCCAAGTAGTTAATTTGTTACTTGGTCACATTGAGGTCTTAAGTTTAAACATCACTAGGGATTTATGGGAGAAGGTTTTTCCCATATCCCCTCTTTCCTCCTAAGGGTCTGGCCCGTGTATAGGGTCAGCCCGAGATGGCCCCGACCCGGTGAGGGTCTATCTAAATTACAACAACAACAACAACCAAGCCTTAATCTCAAAATAACTGGGTTCGGCGAACATGAACCGGTAAAGAGACTCGCTAGAGGACACTTATTATTCCCTTAATTTTGGGCTTCCCAGATGGTGGACAAATGGGCTATCTACTTATTAATGGGTTTTTAAATGGACAAGGCCCATTTGTAAAATGGCTTCTCAATGCGCATCTTCAGCAACTGTCCTCCCTCACGTCACAAAATAGGTTGAATGATATAAATCCTCTCCCTTTCTTTTACTCTCGGATTATCTTTCAGGCGCACTTTCAAGATTCTCGGTTCATGGACTGCCAAATTGTCCATCTGAAAACACAATGAATCTCATCTCAGAGCTGAAGCAGGTCGTGTGTAGACCTTACTAGTATGGATAAGATAATTATTATGTTTGTAAAGCAAGAGAAATACATCACGCAGATATAAAGTTGTAATCGAGCCATCATACACTCTTCTTTTTGATTATGAGCCATCTTACACTCTGCTTGTAGTTGTTACAAACATTATGTTTAGGTCCTAAGTAAAAAGTCCACCATTTCTTTAAACTTGTATCACATAAACCTCTTTTTTCCTATATAAATCCTTTCTTTATCTTCATTTGTCAATCTCACTGACCTACATGCAAATTAGAGGGAAAGGTTGCTTACATAGTAACATGAATAATCCAATTTCTGGTTATATGCTCTAGTAGCCAATCAAATCAAAAGAACTGACAATTAATAGAGGATAATATGAACAGATAAAGAGAAAACATATATAATGTCTAGAGTTCTTTTATTAGTGCTCAATTTTCAAACAAAAAAGAACATAATTTTCATTACCATAATGTTAGTTAAGCGAACACATGGTTACCAATACCAAGAACCAAATACGGGCAAAACAAGCTAGAGCGTGTAACAAATATTGCAAGTAGTTCATCAATATAATGCAACGCAAAATTCATCAGCACTATGCGCGCGCTCTGTAGTCTCTAGTTAAGGAAGTAGGGATTATATGTTGGAGCCTTGCTAGTGAACTATAGTAACGTTGTACCCAACAATGGCATCCCCATTTAAGTTATACCAGTAAGTATGGGCCAGGGCGTAACCACGGGCCATCCTGAACACACCAGTGCCTCCAACGACGGGCATCTCTCTCACGGGTTGCATGGCTGAGTTCCGACCCATTATGCTGAACGAGCTCCCATTGTACGCTCCATCATTGAAGCTGTAGCTCAAGGCCATGATCAGGCCCACCTCATCCTGACAGGCCGAGCCATAGAGACCTTGGGCCCGGCCCACAATTTTCGACTTGGGGTCAGGCCCCACCGTGAGCGGGTCATCAGCCATCATAAGGGCTCCAAATCCTGTTGGAGATGGGTTTGATTGGATGGGTTGGGCCACCTTAACCGCACTTGGGTACTTGCCGCTTACAGTGTCATGGAAGTAGAATTGAAGTGTGGTTGTGCGCTCCTTGCCGGACACAACCGTCTTCGCCCAATCTTGGGGTTGGGCCTGGGATGTCTTTCGCGCCCAGGTCCAATTTGGGTTTGCCACGAGGGCTATGAAAACTAGAAATTCTACCACTTGCATTGTTACCTTTGCCATACCTTATGGCAAAATTAGAATGAGATAGGTTCTCAACTTTGGTTTTGTATATGGGTGTGGTTAGAACTTAGAAGTACTAGCAAGCAAGTAAAAAGACTAGTAGTCAATAGTTATACTAGAAATGTCCCTCAATGTGGTGATACTGCTAATAAGGAGGACTTGTTTATATATAGGAGGTATGGTGGAAATTCTAGCTGTTAAACTAATTAAAAGGAAATGAAACAGTAAAGTGGATTGAAAGATCTAATGTAAATGGGGCCAACTTCCCACAACTTTGCTTAGCTGATTAGGTGACTTAGCAAATGAAGTCATCTTTTTTGTCAAAGATGAGTATAGATTTTGTTGACGATTGCTTTCAAGTTTCCTTTACACTACTCTAGTACTGTGTGATATTGAAGTTCTGAGATTGGCCAAAGTTTATAGACCACTTTGGAGAATAAAGTGGTTATGTTATATGTTTGTGTGGAATACGCTGCCGGTCCACATGAATGACTAGTGACTGTAGTATGAGAAGAAAGAATGGGAGTGAGAGTCATTCAGTCATAATCAAGGGCAACCATGCCAAAACATTTCATTCAGCTGTGTCATAAGCATGCAAAATACGTGGAGTTTAATTTCCATGGATGCGGGTGTAAGGGTCAAAAACTAGTGGAGATGACCATCTCTGTCGCAACATGCGCCAAAAGATATGGACGAGATCCAAAGCGAGACTGGTCCTTTGGCATCTTAATTGGTGGACTTCCTTTGTTGCCTTTTCTTCCATTTCTTAGTTTCTTTTTCGTTTCCTTTTTAGCTTTTAGCTGCCATTCGCTTCTTCATTTCCAAGTGAAACAGGATGGTTTCTCGTAGGACAATCAAAGTTTTGTTTGGATCAGAATTTGATCCGATCCGGCCTTCTGTTGTCACACTTCAGTCTCTGTACAATCGGTGCATATTTCACGATCACCAGAAGTTTTAGGTTGAAAAATGTTGAAAAGTGACCTTTATTCACCTTTTCGGTCCTTGATATTTGGATTTTTTTTTTTTGAACATGTACTGTTATAGATTAAATATTAATCTATACAAGGAGTAAAGAATGGAAAACAAAGACCACCTGTAGTAAGTTTGCACTTCTGGCATGACTACTCGACATAATAAGATTTATAAAATATCATTTTCTAAATATAAGGATTAGTGCATTTGCTTTTTTTTTTTGAAAATAGTGCATTTACTTAATTTAAAATGAAAAAGACTCGAAATTAAACTCATTAAACCCTAGAAATCTCTAGGAAATGAAGCTTTTTTAAAGCTTTCAACCCATATGACATCAACACCTTAGTCCTCACAATTATGAAAATCATACATTTGACATTCTAGCCCCTATGAAAACAAAACTCCTCACCCCTATAAAACAAAGAGTGACCTTCTAAAATACGGAGTACCAATAAGTGATATTGGCGGATTAACCTTAAAAAAAGAAAAAATTATAGGGATTGAGATTATAGATGTAAGTGTAATTATCAATGTCTACTTTACATATACTTAGAGTATGGATTGTTACACCTCTTCAAGAAGGCAGCAAGTGCGATATAGTCTTCTTTTTTGCTGCGAGGCCTCAACCATAATAATGCGGTAATACTAGAAATTACTCGTATGGAGTTTGATCCAACATAGAGCATACTGATACAGGTAAGTTAGGTGAGAATAATGTGTACACAAAATCATGGAGTTGGAACCGAAATTCACCGCCAAATTGGCATTGTGCGTTGAGTCATTGACCAATGTTTGCTACTCAATCTTGTCAGGGAGCAAATGCAATAGACACATAGTTTCTGAAAGCTTGAGGCCTTTTTCTTTGTTGAAAACCAGATATCTAAATTGGCTGTTGAATTCCTTTACACTTGATTTTTGACTAAGTTCATGTCTCTACTTCTCTTTCCTGTTTCCTTTTGTTGTTACACCCCACCCCTTTAAGACCTGTCCCTTTAAAATGTTATAGGATGATGTAAGGCTTGTCTCATACTGTATCATACGGAGTATTATTGGAGCATATAAACTGCATGACAATGCTTCGCCAGTCGTAATCATAACGTGAAGTAATCTGTCTCTTACTCTTAGGCTTAGCTCTGCAGATAGTTCTACAAACTTTAGGTTGGTGTCATAGCATGTGGCCGTATATATTTCATTGATTGGGCTTACAATTTTTTTAGCTGACAAAGCCGTTGGGTTTCTCGGCGGCTTTTGATGTAAAGCAGCATGGGCTTACTTATGTGATAAACTGGACTATCATGTGGATTACTATTCAGGCATTCCGTGATACTCTATTAAAGAAACATGTTCACTTTCTCAACAGGACAACAGGTCGCGTAGTTTCATTATAATTAAGTCATCATCTTTATAAAAATCTGATTTTAAAGAAAAATGTGCATCCATCAGGCACGTACGTTTTCTAACCAATTCTAAGTACAGAAACAAAAACTTCACTTGGAATTATTTCCGAGCAGCTGAATAGTCAGGGCCTTTTCATAAAGCATTGCAACAAAATGAAACTCTAGAAGCAGGAACAAATGTATATCACTAACTCAGTATATGCAAACTTACATTTTAAAAACAACCAAACTCTGGAAATTTCTTTGCTGGAGTAATATGCATGAAACCGTCAAATTAAGGGTGAAAAACTGTGATATTGTAGCCAACAATGGCATTCAAGGAAGTGAGGTCAAAGAAGTAGGTTTGAGCCACGGCATACCCTCTAGCCATCCTGAAAGCCCCAGTACCGCCAACAACAGCCATCTCTCTCACAGGCTCCATGATCGCGTTCCGGCTTAGGATGCTAATTGAGCTTCCATTATACACCCCCTCACTGAAGGTGTAAGTCAAGGCCATGAAGAGGCTCACATCTTCCTGGGAGTCTGAACCATAAAGCCCTTGCGCACGTCCCACTAGCTTGGACTTTGGGTCCGGTCCCAAAGTCAGTGGTTCGTCCGCCATAACCAGGTTGCCGAAGGCCAGGAACGACCTGTTGGTTGCAGCTGGGGCAATGCGAATAGCAGTGATGGCAGGACCAGTGACATTGTCGTGGAAATAGAATTGTAGGACGGTTTTGCGCTCGTGGCCATGATCAACTGTTTTTGCCCATGTTGAGAGTTTGAGCTTATGAGCACAAATCCAACTTGGGCATGCTACTAAAACTGCTAGAACAACAATATGTAATGTAAATGACTGTTTTGACATGTTTTCTCTAATTTAGTTACTCAATTTATTTGTTGTAGTGACGTAGTGTCTTAAGTATGGTGTTTGGCTTAATTGTGAAGAAGAGAACCAATAACATGCCCATATATATAAGACTAAAGTTGAAGTAGCCATTTTAAGGTTGGGTGACGCCTTGAAAGACTGAGAAATGAGATCATGGGGGGTGGCACACGCACCTCGCCACTTCTTACTTCTTAGCATTATCGTAGTGATAATTAGGGGGAGTAGTACACGAGGGCTGTATTAATCAAATCAGCCTTACTTATTACAAAATATTAAGTTGTACAACTACTTCATATGTTAAATATTAATCGACAATACGACTTCTTAATCTATTACTCACTCCATAATTCATGTTTTATTGTTTATTGAACTCAACAACTCTATAATTGAGTTATTTGATGATTCAGTTGTTTTCGGAAGTGTTCCAACATTTGGATCGTGGAAAAACAGAAAGAAAAGACGGAGGAAGCCCCCTAAACAATGAAGATGGTAAGTTAAAGTACACTGATGCATTATTGGGCATTAGGTTCTGAACTTTTGATGCAGAAGCTATGCGTTGGGCGATCAAAGAGATAACTCTACAACTTGTCTATAACTGAAGCATTTAATTCATAATGGTAAGTCGTAACATAGAGTTTGGTGGTGGTCTGGTGATTTCTGTATAATTGATTGTTGGGTACCTGGCCACAACCTGTTTTCACACTTCGCTTAGTTGATTGGAAAAACTTTATTAATGGCCTTTCCATTATGTGACTACAAGCTATTTTTTCTGGTGCAAGGCTATATTAACACCCTCCTACGGGCTCTTGTACATCATATGCCACCAAGCTCTTTCAATTCTCTAGTGTTCTCCTATTTTGGTCACAAATATACTATGTTGCTGCAACCATAGCCTGCCTAAGCTGAACTAGTACTAGTCGAATAAGGCATGTCTTATTTTTTTGTAATACCACTAGAAGCTGCAGGCAAAGCAAAAGGTCCCCTGCAACATTTCAGGCTCACTATCACAATTCACAACAGAACAATCACTAAGGCTATCAACTATCAAGGACAAGGCCACATCACCTACCAAGTAAAAGGACCACTCCCAATTCTGTGCATTATGCGGGACCACTTCTGAGTCATCGCTGCAGGACCACTTATCGGATTCTAATACAGTCAAGACAATGGCTAGTAGAATTACTATGATAGGACCATTATTTTGCATTTCTGTATTTCCTTGCTTATGTGTTTATAAATTTACTAGATTAACTCCTAAGCCTGTGTAATGAGCTGTAACATACTCAGTGGAGGACCTTCCTGAGTCATGTGACAACCCTAGTAAACTTAGCTTGTAAACAGCCTATAGAGATTCGATGGCAGAGATGGAAAGGGATAGAGGACGAACGGCGGGGATGGAGTCGAGTTGGGTGCGGGTGGTGGAGGAGAGAGAGAGGCTGGTGGGGTGGAAGGAGGAGATGACACTGGGATGGGAGAGAGAAAGTCTGACTTGAGAAAGAGAGAAAAAAGAAGAAATTATAAGCGATCATAGTTCGAAGTGTAATTATCAATTTCTACTTAACATATACTTGTAGTTTGGATTGTTACACCTCTCCAACAAGGCAAAAAGTGCAAATCCGATTATTCAGACATAATTTTCTTTTTTTGCTGCGTGGCTTCAACCATAATAATCCGGTACGACTAAAAGTTACTCGTATGGATCGAGTTTTATCCAACAACATAGAGCATACTGATACCGGTAAGTTAGGTGAGAATAATGTGTGCACAAAATCATGGAGTTGGAAACGAAATTCACCGCCAAATTGGCTTTGCGCGTTGAGTCATTGACCAATATTTACTACTCACTCTGTCAGGCAGCAAATGCTATTGAATTATAATTTCTGAAGACTTGAGGCCTTTTTCTTTGTTGAAAACCAGACATGCATCTAAATTGGCTGTTGAATTCCTTTACACTTGACTTTTGACTAAGTCCATGTTTCTACTTTCTCTTTCCTGTTCCTTTTTGCTCTTAAATCCAACCTCTTTGAGACCTGTTCCCTTTAAAACGTTATCGGATGATGTAAGGCTTGTCTCATATCCTATTATTGCAATTGGAGCATATATATGCATGATAATATTTCGTCAGTAATCATAACGTGCTTAATATGACTCTTAGCCTTAGCTCTGCAGGTAGTCTACCAACTTTAGGCTCCCGTATATATATTGAACTGATTGGGCTTACATTTTTCATTCACAATGCCTTTGGGCTCCCGGGCGGCTTTTGATTTAAGCAACCTGTGGGTTTACTTGAAACGGACCATAGTCCATAGACATGGTCACAAGGAGGACGCTTGTGTAGACCATGATATATACACATGGGCTTACTTGTTATGAAAATAACATTTTCCTTTTGTCTAATCAATCAATCTAATCTAATATAATCTAATCAATATATATATATAAAGGAGGAAGTTTTCGGTGATTATTAGAGCGCCAAGTAGGATTTTAGATTTTAGCTTTTCTTTTAATGAGCTTTCATAGTATTATAAGGAGTGTAGTTTAGGTAGGAAACTACTATTACAAAAAGTGTAGTTTAGGTAAAA
>CAAKMY010046152.1:0-15174 GCA_901111285.1 Corrigiola litoralis | reverse complement strand
TAAAATATTTGCACATTACTAATTTGCACATATAAGTTGACAAAATTGCACATACACTTCTAATAATTTGCACATATTCATGTGGGGGCACGAAGAGAACCATGCCCCCGGGGGTATGGTATAATTTGCCTAGAAGTATGGTATACTAAGATATATTAAGATTAAAAATAACATGCTACAAACTTTGTTGATCAAATTCATTCGACGTTATTCTTTTGGAATCCGTAGCCGCTATCTTTGGTGTAAACACCTTAATATGCGCAATAGCGCACACTAGATTAGCCGTACTGTTACCAGCGTGACAGGCTCTGACTGACTGACTCAAATGGCATATGTCCAAAGGAAATATTCTTCCTACAGCTGCCGTTGTGATTGTTTGTTTTGATGTAGTTAGTGTTACTAATATGAAATTATGTGTTTGTCAGATAGCTTTTTAAGTAGTTGGTCATGATTTTGCAAGCTTCTTTTCTGCTTTGACCGTAATTAAAGTAAACTTTTTTTTTCTGTTTCTTTCAATTTTGTCTCTATAATCTTGCAAATGCAAGGTCAACAAATAACAAAATAATTTATTTTCCTTCCAATTTGCCTTCATATTTTTGCAAAGTCAACAAATAAAAAAATTTACTCTTTTCGCCCCATTCAATTCCCCTCATTTTTCATTTCGGAGTGTCTCATTTTTTTTTTCCCTATTTCTATTTTGGACGCCAAAAACAATACATGAAAAACACATAAAATACTCTCATGTGCTTATAGGCCTAGGTTTACTCTCGTATGCTACCTCTGTTGCCCGATACGATTCTATATTTGTCTTTTAGGGTTAAATATTCAAAATTTGAATGTGAATCCGTATTAAAATATAAATAATTATAACAAAAAATAAGATATCTATATTATTTGCAAATATATTTTTACCAAAATTTTAAAATTTTTTATATAAAGTTAAGAAAAACTAAGGAAAATTATCTAGGGGCCATTGAGGTGTTGTGTTTTTCTATGGTACCCTCATGTTTGGAGTCTCTCTACACTACCCATAAAATTTGTTTTTACAAAAAAAAAATGTGAGTAAAAACTTGACCCCATATAAGTTAAAGTTCATTAAAAATAATCAAATCATCTACTTTAGATAGCGTCGGGTAATACTAATTTTTTTATTATAGACATTTAGAATTTATTTTGTTACGTATGGTTTTCAAAACAGTTTTTGTAAATAAAAGTGTTTGATTTAATTTACTCAAAAAGCTCTTTGGCATGCTTATTAATTAGTTTTTTCACTTTTAAAAGTGAATTTTGTTCACTTCTCAATAGTTTTTGCTTTTTGCTGTTTTTGTTTTTGGAAATAAAGAATTCATTTTTAATATAAAATAAGTACTTTTGTTGTTTAAAATGGGGAATTTTTTTGTCAAAAAAAAACCTTAGGGGTACCTTAAGTAGAACTCTAACATAAGGGATACCACGGAAAAACATGAAATCTCAACGATACCATTTATTTGAGATAATTTTACAAAAGTTAATGGTACAAAGTGTTGTCTTACCGACTATTGCAGAGCGAATATATTCCACTTCTTTGTAAAATTATTGAAAATAGCTTTACCCCAACGTGCAAGTATAGGGCCCAACATTAAATAATTTCTTACATGAAGTGATTTTTCATAACAGTACTAGAGTACTAGATTTCTGTTTGATATAGCATTTAGAATTAATTAGGTTGTCATGTAAGTGTAGCACTATGGACGTGGAAAGAGACAGTGTTGCGGAGCCTATCAGTTGTATTATTGGTCAGCCTTAGTTGACGATTTTGTGATTGAACATTACGTTAAGATTTGTGCACTAGCCTGATCTGTTATGATAAAAGATTTTCTTAGTATTCATATCTCTATCTAGATATTATAGATAATTCTTGTTAGGGACTAATATAATCATGGTCAGACCAATGAAATTTGATTTAATTTGCCGGCATAAGAAAATTCTTAATAAGTTAGTTATGTACAAGATTAAGGTGCAAAAATCCATAAGCAGGTCATCCAACAAGCGTGTCTATAACCTTATTTTCGGGTGAGGCTCAAACAAATAACTTGAAAATCTCATAAATTTGACTATAAGCTTATAATGACATAATTCTGTACAAGTTTTTGTATCTAAATCGCTCCTACTCTGATTTCCTTCTACCAAAAACATTTATTAATACAGCATTCGCTAAGAAGCTCAAGCATTCCTCACAGCAAAGGCCTACACCACCAGCTGTCTATACTGTGTATACATGATTAATATCTTGCAAAATTCACTCCAAAATTTCCCGCAAGCATGTATGGTTCTACAAAGATGGGCAGCTTTCACACCGTCTCTAGAATTGGAACGGCAAAATACTTCACTGACTGCAGATGTGGTTGTGGCCAACACTCGATAAAACTACATTCCCATTACACAACCTAAAACAGAACACAGAAACGGCCTATATTTACCGGGAATTCTTCGTTCCAAAAGCAATAAAATTTACACTTGTATCATCAGATAGGAGCCATTTTCCAGACAAGGGATTGTATACAAACCCAGCCATCTCTTGGACCTAAAAAGAGAAACATGAACACACTCAGGTTATAGCCTACAAGCATGGTAGAACATACATGGGGCAAAGTATCAGGTCAGTAATTAAAAACATATCATTCAACTTACATTGACAGAAGCGCGTTGAAGGACCAACACAAGTTCCTCAGGAGTAAGAAATTTTGTCCATTCATGTGTACCCTTTGGAAGCTGTAAAAAGCACAAATTCAGGCCAATATGCAGAAGCGGATCACAATCTTAAAGGGACTAATGCACAGCATTTTAGTCAGATGCAATAGTCTCTACAGTCTACACAGACGCTATTCAGAACAACTCATGGCAAGAGGAATTCTAAAAATCAGCCCACAAAACACTACTCCCCATGGAAATAAACTATTTAGATAGGAAAAGAGTTTAACAAGGGAGATTCATAAGTGGGTATTACGCTAGACTATGAGAAATGAACTGGTTTGTTTGACAAGTTACATATAAATCTAAAAGGTGTTTTATCTGATCCCATATCACGACAAAACCTGTTTTAGGTAGTTGTACATGATCATGGGTAAATGGTTTTCTTATACATCCAAAGGGAACCATAAAAGAAGCGTGGTTGTGGTCAGGCAGAAAAAGGATCCAATTCAGTAGACATATAGAATCTTGTAAGATATAGTCTACTCAGAATAGTTAGTCCCTGAGCCAGAGCTTAAACAGCCATATTAACTTCAGTTTCTTTATTCGATTTCCTTGTCTATACAATAAATCAACTGTTGAAAACTTAGCTGTGTGAATAAACATTGGTTTGACAATATTTAACTTTTATTAGATAAGAGAATATTTTATTAAGAAGAAATAAGAAGAGAATACAGTTAAGGACAAGATGTCCTCACAACATAAAATAAACCCAGATAACTAAGATATTGCACTAAGGAAACCTCTCCTATGACCAGGCCCCTCAGACTTTCAAGTTTACATATTCTGTTCCAAGATCTGCCTTAGTAGATGTCCGCCAAAAGGCATCAGTAACTAATACTTATAGGCAATAGAGTCATACCCAGTGGAGAATATACTCTGCTGCAATGATGGCAGTAGCATAAGCTCGCATAGTACGATTAACAGTTGAAATCAAAGTAGCTCCATTAGTAACAGTTAACGCCGCCAGTGAGTTGCAGAATTCAGCAGGATCTGCGACATGCTCAATCACCTAAAAGAGAGAGAGAACCAATTTTAGCCAGAACACTTAAAACTCAGATTTTGTCTTCTAGTTTCAACTGCGTAAATTTGGCTCAAGATTCAAATGATTTTCCTCGTTACTGATATGTGTCTCAAGGTGACTCCCACCTTTGGCATATACTTCGGACTCCTTTCTGTTGCATAATGCATAATCCATAAAGCCCTGACTAACAAGAACTGTACATTCTTTTTGTAGGTTTTGCCCAAAATGTTATCAATGTAGTGATTGAGGACAAATCAGAGGAAATAAATAAAAAAGACTAAAGAGTAAGGACAATTTGTTCGTCGGGGAGTTTTTTCTTGTCTAATGAGTTTAGGAAATTAAGTGATTAATTATGCTTAATAATGCAGTAGGTTCTACAAGAGATTATTCAGGAGACGTCAGGTTCATCTGCAAACCATGCCATACAACAAGATCATTACCACAATCCCTTGAAAGAGACATCTACCGAGGACAGGGTAATGCAAAACAAACCTACAAAACCCAACCTATACAACTTAAAGAGGCTCATGCAGCCTTCCCAAACAATTGCAAAGTTGACTGACCTACTACTTCACACCAAAATAAGAGCCAATTTAATGTCATCAATTCATCCAAAGATGAAAAAAGATCACGATGGGTTCAAATTGCGTTGATACAAATTTGAACCCCCTGGGCCCTCGTATTTTTGGGTTGTTTTAACGGTCAAGGTTTGTTCTGTTTTGAAGTTGTGTTCTCTGTCCATAGACATGCAACAACCAACAACACCCATGACTACCTATAGATTCAACAGTTTCCAATCGTTTAATTCCTCTTCAACAAAACTTATGTGAAGAAATGCTCACACTATCATGTACGTGCTTCTTGCCAGACGAAATCTCTTCTGTAACAAAATGATACACAAATGCTGATATAGTACACAAACATCAGAGGAGACATGCTGAGCAAATTTAGTTTCCTAGTGCTAATAACCTTTAAATAGCCCAAATTCATAAAAACAATAAAAGAAATCAAGCATATAGAATCAGCAAATTACAGCTAGTAAGAGTGCACACCTCTAAAGCAATCACTGCATCAAATTGTCTCTGTTCTTCTACCAACTTCTCTGTCAGATTGAACTATGATGAGTTAATATGTATATATATGCACAGACAATCAGAAAATGTACAATATTTAAAACTCAAGATTAAAAAAAAAAACATATTTCAAAGACTACATGAGAGTTACACGGAGCCGTATGCAAAAAACAAATACGGGAGATAGCCATCAGCATTGGGCAGTTAAATTCTCAACAAGACGAAAGTTTGGGTAGTCTGTGTCTATACGTGAAACACATAGTACACAAGTTTGCCTGAAGCTCAATAGAAGTGCATAGCTATATTTCTGGCTCAATTGCCACGGCATGCCCTTGTCATACAGTATGATTTTGGTTTTTGACATTGGTCTTACACTGATAGACGCATTATGCAATGCAACTCGAAGGCTATGTTTGATTTAATATAACGCTATAATCATTTAACACATTAACTATGTGATGTAGTGTAACAAGAAAAGAAATTGAATCACGATTTCATGGCCAATTACGTTTGGTAGCAAGGCTAATCAAAGTGCGATTTTACATCATAAGCACAGCACAAGACTCAACTCAAATTAATGATCATATAAGTAAAAAAAAAAAAACATCTCTGAAATTAAACAAAGATAACATTCGAAAAATAGCAAGTCCAGAAGACTGGTCACTCAATTCAAATAACAGCTACTGCCCATTCACCCACACATCCCTCCCCGGCAAAACAAAGGATGCCTGAGATAAAAAGGCAATTTACTAATTTAAGTCACGTAAGATCTTCAATAATCTTCAGACATAATCACAGATCTCAAATTTGGCCGCTCAAAGGACATGTCGATTTTGAGTTACTGTCTGTAGTGTTGAATGCAAAATTAAAGATATATAGGGAGGACAGAAAAGAAAAAAGGAAGTAGCCGTATACTGTTGACTTGGAAAAGAAAAAAGGGGCTGTTCAATGGAGGACGACAGAGAAAAATGTCCTGCTTTCAGATTATAGGCGAGCTTGTGGAGGGAGAAGATAGAGGAAGTGAGCGGGGGAGAGGAAGAGAACAGAGATGTAACAAAGACAGTTGAAGTTACCTAAAATAAATATAATTACCAAGCAAGAAGTAAAGATATTTGCAAAATACAGTTGACTAAAAACCTAATTGTCAACCAGACATGTGGAATGAGAATACTTGGTGGATGGCGGTTTCAGTATACTTGGTGTATGGCGGTTTCAGTATACTTGGTGGATGCCGGTTTCAGTACAGTCCTGATTGAAGGTCAGCCTAATTGCATTGAGCAATGACAAGGCTAGTGGGATAGAGAAGAAAGGTGGGACATACATAAGAAAATCCTCAACCCCATTAGGGGATAGAAGTAATAAATGTAACATGCTTGGGTGAACACCTTTGTCCTCAGATAGCGTGAAAAATTACCAGCAAAGATGTGCATTTTGCATGAATGCAGATGGTGATATACAAAGTCACAAAACTATTATAAAAGACTGGGGGCTTCTTTTCTACTCCGTATCATCCTTCATATTAGTAAGCACTTGACAAGTTGACATCACAGCAGCACAGACTACAATATCAGCTTCTATTCAGAAAACCTGATTGCTCTCTACGGATGCCCAGAATGCATAATGATAGCAGTTAAACCAGGCTTAGTAAGATAGTAACAATAACCACCTCTTTCCAGATTTCTTGACAACATTAGTACCTACCCTAACCAATCACAAAATAGCCGCCACGAGCAAGAGCTAGCCGCACCTAGCATAACAAATTTTAGCTCCGTCTCCAGTTACTCAGTTGAAATCTTATAACTGCATAATATTAGTAAATATGTGTCCAGACCCATACGCTGTCAAGTCTTCTTTTATTACTTTACAAATTCCATCTTTGAAATTTAAAATTCACAAAAAATTATGGCTGCCGCAGATAACTCACGAGCATTTTCAGCTATACATACTGTACCGGCTCGGTAGGACCTTTTCCATTGTTGCCTGATGAATTGTTTGATTGACGTTGAGTCTTTGCTCATGTCAAATAGCATACTAGCCAAAGAACATAATACAAACTTGATTAAAATGGATAACCACCTCCCCGTCCTACTGAAAAGGAAATATGACAAGACACTTTTAATCTTGCCTCCAACTCACTGAAAGATAGGAACTGAAAAATAAAATGTGCAGAAACGAGTCATTGGCATCACTACTACTAGCTGATCCATCAATCTTCTAAAATATATTTGTTCTTTGCAAATTTGAAAGGCACCGTGAGTTACTCCATGGACATAGCACTCCAGTAGTCTAGTTCACATTTCTCCCAAAATGAAGCATCAACAACTAGAACCATTCACCTCGCACTTGATGTCCTAGCACAATCCTTCCTAGTTTCCAGGCATTTTCAAAGGGGCAGGTCTGATCAAACATGAAAATGTACTTAAAAAGACCTCTGTACAGCCCACTAAGTTTATTTCCTGCATTTTCAAAGAGGCATATCCGTTCAAACCTTAAAATGTAGTTAAAAGACCTCTCTCAACTTTCTTCACAAGTTGCCCAAGTATGTGAATGCCCAAATCTTGGCCAACACCAGCCACCCCCTTTCCCCAAGAAAAGTACTTAGCATTTAGCTAAAATTTTCTTCATATAGACCATTAGTTTTTAATTGAGGTTTTTGCAAATACGCTTTTCAAAGTCCCCATCCCAAATCACCAGCGAGAAATTTGGACGTGAAGACTCAATTACTCGACAAAAAAGAGTGTTATGCCATTGTTCGAGCTTTGGAAAAAACTCCACTATCTTAGACCACAGCCTTTTGTGCTACATTCAGATCATGAGGCTTTGAAATATATACATGCTCAACAGCTTAATGCTGGACATGCTAAATGGGTTGAGTTCTTAAAAAACTTTTCTCTTCAAAGTATAAGAATGGAAAGAGTAATGTTGTGGCTGATGCACTCTCGAGGAGACACTCTATTTTGTCTATACTTAATTTTAAGTTGCTCAGATTTGGGTTAGTCAAAAGAGTATAATAAAAAGTGATCCTGATTTTGCTTGAAAATTCGAGGTGTCACGATGGGGTTTATTTTGTCTAGGATGGTTACCTATTCAAATAAAACAAGCTATGTGTTCCTAATTGCTCCATTGAAGAACTTCTAGTTCGTGAAGCTCATTGGACGGATGGGTAAGACATTTTGGTATTAACAAGACGTTGGAGCACTTTTTCTGCCCGAAAATGATTAGTGATGTCAAAGAATACTTTGACAAAGAACTCTACACTCCACTTTCGGTACCTTCGCAGCCACGAAATAACATGAGTATGGTTTTAATGTTTTATACTTGGTCTGCCAAGAACTGAAAGAGAGCGAGATTCGATCATGGTAATTCTTGATCATTTCTGTAAAATGGCACGTTTTATTGCATGTCACAAGACGGATGATGCGTCTAATGTTGCTGACTTGTACCTCAACAACAAATATCCTCTACATGGAGTACCTAAGACAATTGTTAGTGATCGTGATACCAAGTTCCTAAGCTACTTTGGGAAGACTTTGTGGAGGTTACTTGAAACAAAGTTGTTTAGCACGTCACATCACCGACAGACAGACCGAAGTCGCGAAGTCACTAACAGAACTTTAGGTACTTTGTTGCGTAGATTGGTGAGTAAGACGACTACATATTGGGATTTAAAGCTTGCTTATGATGAGTTCGCTTATAATAGGTCGCCAACTTATGCAACATATCAGTCTCTAATTGAAACTCCTTTTCAAATTGTGCATGAAGCTAATCCTTATTTGCCGATTGATTTGATATATATTTCGAGGAAAGACATGCTAAGTTTCAAGGTAAAGGAAAGAGTTAAAACTATGAAGAAGCTACATAATGATATTCGACAGAAAATTGAGAAGGCTAACGAGTTGTACCATGCTAAGGCAACAAGAATTGCAAGCAACCAGAATTTGAGGTTGGCGATCTTGTCTGGTTACACTTGAGAAAAGAACAATTTCCGAACAAGCGAAAGAACAAGCACATGCCACGGGCAAAAGGTCCTTACAAGATTTTTGAACGAGTAGGCAATAGCGCTTACAAGATAAGTGACTATAGTGTTTCAGCCACTTAATGTGGGTGATCTTTCTCCTTATCTTAACGATGATAACATAAGTGAATTAAGGTCAATTCCTTTTCAAGAGGGAGAGAACGATGCAGGAGCAAAGGAGATTACCTTTCAATTTGAGGGACACACCCTTCTACATGCCCTTAGTTCTAGTTACAGTCTAAGTATGATCACATGGGCTGCACAAGACATGAACTAGGCATGTGAGGTCCAGTTGGGCTAATTTAATCTAATTCAGCCTTTCATATGTTTAAGTTTTATAATTTTTGATTATTTTGAGTCAAGGTTGTCTTCTAAAGATTTCCCAATTGTTTTAGGATTGATTTTAGGTACAAAAGTCCACAAACTTTCCTAAAACTGCCTTTGAATATTTCTGACAGTTTATGGCAAGTTATGGTATGATTTTCATGAGTCTTTAGGAGGTTTAGTGTGTGAAAACAATTAGGGAAGTACCCTAATTGTCAATGGTTCTCCTAGTTTTGTTAGGGTGATCTGGACGTTCGGTTTTGGTGGTTTCAACCTTTAGAAGGTTGTTCATATCTTTTTTTTTCTCTTAAGTTTCTAGATGAAAGATCCTGGAATTTTTCTTCAGAACTTGATTCTCCCAAAATTAACTTAAAGCTTCCGCAAACACATCAAAATCACTACAAGGACATGCTGGATTCTAAAGAAATTACCCACCAACACATACAGTCACCAGCCTCCATACTGCAAACTCCACCTATCTCTTCCACAGTCACATGATACACAAACAAAAACCCTGAATCACTCTGGAATATATCCTCCACATAACTGACATAAGCATGATCATCAGTTCAAGTTCTACCTAGCTAATTTAATGACACTAGATTCTGGCTCTCCATAGATGTGCAACCATGCATGGCAATAACTAGAGGCACTATATATCATATAAGGAAATAGTTCTCTGACAGTCTTCTGTCAAACTATCCAACAAAAAGGTCCTATTTGTTTATCCGGACATCGAGCTATAAAAAGATATTGAAAACAGAATTTGGATTAGCTTGCCTTATAAAAGGCGAGTTCTAAATAATTTTTCATCAATTATTAATAAATCAGAACCTTTGTCATCGAGATTAGCCTAATGCTGAGAACTCCATTGCACAACTTTGAAGTTACAGATCTAAGGATCCCCAGAAGTGCCACGTCCAGCTAAGACCCTAGTAACTACCTGGACTCCACAGGTGCAAGGATGGATGTATTCTCGTCGCCCCAAATTTACTTATGTCGCCTCAATATTGTCATTCTTTCCAATTATTCAAAAAAAATTCTTACCCACATAACATCTCTCATACATTCACTCCCTCCTCTCTCCTATATCACTCACAAAATTCTTACCTAATATAATTAAGTACACAAACTCACTGACAATCACTTACATAAACCAAATCAATTTACTTCCCTTTAACCTCACTCAGACGCATTTTCTCACTCAAAGTCACCCAAAATTCACAATCACCCAACATGACATCCCCAACCCAAAAAAAACCCCGACAATTACCACCCCCAATCCAGGAACATAGACCAACCAGCCCCGACGAGCCAAGAAGTTCCTACCAGGATCTAACCCACAACAAAGCAGCTACCCCAGAACATCCAAGGACGCTCCACACTCCACGCATGGATCATTGTCAACCCCGCAAGCTCAAAAAACTATTCTGAGAAATAGTAAACACGTCTAGACGATGGTCAAGTCATGTGAAAATATGTGTAGACCATGGTTCAGGCGTGTTGAAAACACGACCGCGCTATGGTCTAGAAGTGTTTCCAACACGTCTGGGCCATGGCCTAGACGTCTTCAACACAACCGCACCATGGTCCATACGTGTTTCCAAAATGACCGGACCAAGCAAACCTGAGTTTCGGATCCGCCGGAGTTGTCCATGAGTGTTTACGAGAGAGTTATGAGTGAAGTGTTAAGAAATGGAGAGAAGTGAGAGAATTATAAAATATGTTTTCACATCATGCATTCATTTGGTCAGTTGCTTTGAAGTTTGAATTGCAACAATTGAAAACCCAAAATGCTGCCCTTGTATACGTTGTTAGTCTATGTGTTGAACTTAGGTGTGTGATAGAATAATTGAGAAGAGAGAGAACTGAGAGGAGAGAGATGGGAGAAGAGAAAGGGAAGAGGGGTTTTTAGGGAAAGTAAATGAAAAAGTTGGGGCAACGAAAAATACGCCCTAGTGCAAGGTGCTATACATTGCTTAAGAGCTTAGAGAGTGGCCAGATAAAGGGTGCTATCATCTGAGAAAATTAAAAACGCAAAAAGCTACATGTATTGTATAATCCTTCAGCAGGTAAACCTCAGGACACAAGACTCCATCAAGGGAATGTGTCACCACTTAATTTCATTTATCAACACCATGCTATTAGTTTTTGAGATCAAAGATCAAAATTTCAGCAGGTAAAATTATAGCATGTGTAACAAGTGCTAGCAGAACTGTTACAGAAAGATGGAGAGTGAGCCCAGTCAGACACCCACCTGAAGATGCAAATTGATATCATACATCATGGAGGATATAGTTAAAAAGGATTGAACAGAACTCAACTTCTAATTATATTGAATTTTACATAGCAGCTAGAAAAGATTAAGATGTACCTGCTGTTGTACACAGGTATTCAATAGTTGAAGTTGCTGGATCTGACTCCTGCGAAAAGCATGTCAATCAGTTAGAACAGTACCAAACTAACATAGACAAGCACACGTATCACATTTATTTCAAATAAAAAGACATCAAAAGTCTTAGTAGAATTGACTTAATCCCTGATGAAACTACAAAATGAAAACAGGCCAAACAGAATCACAGAAATAGCAAATGGATGTAAATAATTACCGAATGATGCATGACAGAACATGAATCTCACAAACTACTATGGCAAGTATCATGTCCAGCAACAATGATTAATTACGGTTCTATAATCCAGCACATATACAACTATGGATAAGTCTCTAATGCTACAAGCCTACAAGATCCACTTACAGTGAAGACTATATAATTCTTTGGAAATTCTACGTGGTACCCATGTGTTTCTAAGCTTCCTACATGATACCAGATTCCAATAAAACTACCGGTCCTAGTATATTTTCCTATGTAAGAGTTCAGTTTTCTATGCACTCTGGAGCAAATAAGTACATAAATTATAATTCAATTGAAATTCAAGCACTTTAAGTTAAGCTGTTTGTTAATATAGCTACATGTTATGTGAACTAAAGGGATTAGTCAAGAAGTTCTCCGTAGATTGTGCGATAGAACGGGGCAAATGTGCATATCATATAATTACCAAGAAGTAAATTCAATATATATAGAACTAAGAGTTGGCTTAGAAGGGTACCATGCGGATAAGCTTATAAGTAGGGGTACCACATAAAAACTTGAAAAACAAAAGGGTCCACTGCAGAATTTCCCATAAATTTTTGGATAGAAGTGAAGACAACTAATGTAGCTAGCATTATCTTTTTTTGTTGTGCATGAAGCAAACTACCCTCTCTGAACTTGTGGTCCTTTTTCTTTGAGTGTATCCAGGAAATTCAGCAGATTTTTAATCAAATGAAAAATTCCTCAGATAAATAAAGGAACTTAAACTTTTTGTAGAGAAAGTTTCAGAGACATCTCAAAGGCACAACAAAGGATCCAGAATTAGGATTTGCTTCTACAAGATGGGAGGTCAGAAAATCAAATACTTCCACAAGCAAAATCATAACCACACAATATGCTAGCCTTGTAGAACTTCACATCCAAAAAAAAAAAAGAAAGAAAAAAACAGACACCGCTCTCTAAGGGCTCAGTAACGAATTTATTCGACATACTCATACTGTCTTATCCCCACCATCCGCACCATCAAAATAAATAATTGCAACGGAAGTGATGAATTTTCGTCTTCTACGCACATGCACAAAGCATACAGCTATGCTGAAGCAGAAAAGAGCAGGAAGGCTAAGAAGTAACAAGTCCTTTTTCCCAATCATATTATAACTGTATTTTAGAAAGCAGCATTTTTCATTTCACAGGTTACCCCCTCCTCAGGCATTCAAGAAAGATTAGTGTACATACAGCATGAAGACGTGCAATCTTGATATTTTTATCCACTGCATCAATTGCTGTCACTGTAGCTCCCATTCGAGCCAAGGGCTGTATGAGGAAAACAGAGTATAAGTAATACAAAATAGAGCAAAGTAGATTATCATTTGAAGACAAATTGTTTCAAAAGAAAATGTTTCTTCCATCACATACGGAAGAATGCACAAGCAGATTGACTATGCGTCTATGCCACAGAAATTGTACTCACTACGCATGCATTATGCTCGTGTACACACAACTATTAGCAAAAGCCATTAACCCTTGAATGATTCCAATTCCCTTTTCCCATAGCACCTTCCCCTTGTCACCAGAATACTCACCCCAAAACTATGAAGTGACATTAAATGAATATCCAGGATTAGACGATGCCAAGATTTAGACATTGATGATCCAGTTTGCAGCAAGGAGCAAGCAATATAACAAGACAATGCAACTGCGACTGCATATATAAATAATCCCTCCTTCCGAACTCCCCACCACCAACATATTTAGGTAGATGATAAAGTACATACACATATCTGAAACGGATAGTAGCAAACTACCAACAAACAAATAAGAATACTGTTCTTTAACTATAACATACCTCTGATAAAATTCCTCCTCCACAACCAACATCTATAAACTTCAGCCCTTCAAATGGTCTAATACTGTCAGGATCTTTTCTGAAAAAGGAAACATACCCACAGAAGCACAAACAAGGTTAAACCATCTATTCCACGAACGCATCAACCAAATAAAGGAATTTAGCATCAATCATCCTGAGCAACATCCATAAACCCTATGGACAATTGTAGCCGAAATCCTACTTTCTATCTTTAATTTATCAAACATTCTATTTGAGAATTTTCAAACACCCATTGAGTGAGGGGTAAAAGAGAAGGCAGTGCGGGTAAACAAATAAAACATGTCATTTAAGAGAAGAAGAAAATCAACCTGAAATGATGGCAAAGCGTCGAACGTATGAAAGCAAGCCTTGTAGGATTTAAAGCATGTAATGGTTTGAATGGTCCTTCAGCGTCCCACCTAGTTATAACATGAAACATCACCTTATCACACAAACCACCATGAAACAAACTTCATTGACATAAAACTTGCATATAACAGACACCTAAGAGATATCAGTCATCAATATATAGACTATACCTATTAGAAAAGAAAAAACGAGGTTTTCCTAGAAAATACTAAATTCCAAACAAATTGGTAAGACAAAAATGAAAACATAGACATGCATCCAAAAATATATTGGAAGCAAATGAATGTGTCAATAGGAGCGTAAATTAAGATAAGCAATTGCCACATATAACAGATAGAAAGGACTACGCCCTACTCCAAAGAAACCACATTTATCTTATAAGAGAATCTATCTAACCATATTCAAACCAGATATTATTTCTCAGCATTCACTATAACCATATTAAGATGATTTGCAAACTGTATCCAGATGCTTGCGGGATGGTGTTTCAATATATCAAGAAAAAAGGGTCTTTTAAGGAATCATCGAAATCCCCGACTTCCTTGAGAGAGTAACAATACATTATCATGTACTTCTCACTAAGGAACGAAATTCTTGCACATCTTCGGGTGATGTGGTAGCATGAGGGCATTCGTGGTCACGTCAACTTGAAGAATACATTCGTCAATATTAAACTCGGAATTCTGGGAAAACATAGAAGTGTAAAGCTTGGTCTTAGCTTCCAACTAGTGGTCATAAGCTTGGTTTTGTTAAAAAAAAAGAAGCGAGACATAGACGCTTACGAAGACTTGTCCAGAGAGTATATTGTCCTCTTATTTTAGTAGGATTCATATTCTACATACGAATCAGGAGACAAGGGGGGCACATATTTTGTAGCCTATATAAGGCATAGTGATATTCAATATCACAATATGATATTGAGTTTTAAAGTGAGATATCACAAAAACCTTTATTTGAGTGAAACAGATAAAGCCTCAAGTTTGTGAGAATCAAATTCAAACCTCATAGTTGTGTGAGTCAATTACAAACCATTCACTTTAGTGAACAAGAGAACACAATTGGTACAATTATTGGAGTATATGTGGATAGGAATTCAATATCCATATACTTCAAATTTGCTTATGCATGCATCAACAGGACAAGTTCAGCCTTTGGAGTTTGGATCATGGTTGGGGGGGGGG
>CAAKMY010046148.1:0-14362 GCA_901111285.1 Corrigiola litoralis | reverse complement strand
AGAGCAACTACCATGACAAGTGTATACTGAAAATACAATCTCCTGATGTCTAGTCTGGACTAATCGACTAACCACCCCATTACCCCTATAAGTGCATTGGAGGCGATTATTTGCGGATAATAGTGTACTACTACATAGTCATTTCATGTAACATTATACCAGGGAAAACAGGACACTTGACCAAAACGCCGGCTAGTACAATCCAACAAGCCGAGATGCAGATTTGTAATAAAAAAAGATGATTAGAATAGTAGGATCCTAGAGAAGCATAAGATATTTATGGAGAGTGAAAAATCAAACAAGCAATCGGCAACACATACCAGTTTCATTCAGCTGTTGAGCACTAATTCTATCAAAGAACAGCATCCGCTCGCAGTACTTTTCATATATAGATTCAAAATCACAATACAAGTGCTCAACTTGAGTTCCCATGTCTCTCCCATCGCTCGAGCTTGTCTCACCTTCCTCTTCCTCATCTTCTACACCTGACTCTTCTGGTATCAGCACCATAAAGCTGTTTCTCCTCAGCTCTTTCAACCTCCTCTTCACCTCATTTGTGATAAAATCATCATCGTCGTCGTCCACATCCGCAGGAGCATCTGCAGCAACTGTCTTTCCAGTAAGATCGCCATTCTCATTGTTTGGTTCTTCAGGTTGAGGGACTGGCATCTCCTCTGAATCCATTCCTGGCTTTGGTTTGCGAACTTTCCTAAACTTCCTAATCTTGAGGAAATCCATCACAAAGCCTTAACTACGATGCAAAGTAACCTCCACAACCACTACTCAGATTCGCACCTCCTAGATAGAAGCTATCTAACTACACACAAAGCCGAGGATGTAATGCACCCAACAAGGATTCTTTCAACAACTAAATTCCAAGCTGAATAATCCAATCGAGACGATCTCCGAGCAAAATGCACTTGTTTCCTATCAAGCTAAATCCGATGATCCTCCTAATCCTATAAGCTCATATCCGGGGCTTTGTTGTGAGCCACACTAACACAGAGAGCTACTGTACCAATGCACATTTCCTGCAAAATATACGCAAAAACATATGTTAGAGATTAATCCCACAAACATGTTTTCACTACCAATCCAAACATCCACCAGCTATAAAGAACCATCTTAAGTTATAAAAAAAAAAAACAGAATACAGAACATAAAAAAGGGTTTTTAAAAGATTTTGAAACAAGAAGCAACAAAACATTCCAAGATCAAAAAAATGCAGCACTACTTAAGACTTCAGACAGAAGATTAATCAGGGAAATGAGAGGTCAGCAAACTAACAGAAGTACAAACTAAGCAACTCACTGATATAATGATAGTACATAACTTCAAAGAATGCATCTTTACACCACAAGCTTCCTACTTTAAGAACCCACTCTCTTGAAGCAGAACATCCCACTAAGTATAACACAAATGCAAGACAAATGCAACATTTAAGCCAACAAAAACCCACTTCAGCAGCAACAACAAAAACAAAACATTTACATTTACATTTAAAATGACAAGATCAAACCAAAAACTACACCCTTCATTGATGTTTGTCCAACACAAGAAAAATCACCTGAAGCTCAAAAATGTGAGGGACCCATAGAGCTCAAAAGCAAACCCTAGAGAGAGGGAAGTTGAGAAAAACCAAATGTGTGAGTATGAGATTTGGTGAGTTCATTAAAACCCATCTCACATTTTCTCTCCTTTTTCACTTTTTCTACTTGTTTCCTTTTGTCTCTCCTTTTTCTCGTGAAATGTAGTTTAACTACTTTAAACTAAGTAGTAGTAGTACACTTCACTGTACTTTACTTTACTTTACTTATGTTTATGTCATGACTTCAAACTAAGACCTAGGATAACCCTTTATTGTCTAATGTCTTTTGTTTGGTTTTTTTGGGAGTTTAACTCTTAAACTATTTCTAAGTTGCAAATAAAATAGACTTTGATTTTTTAGTAACCCAAGTAACAATCAATGACATTGTCTCTTCACTTTATGTCACAAACTTGTTGCAGTGTGCAGGGAATATTGTCAGACCTGGTGTAACAGAAAGGCCGCGAAAGTATAGGTTTTTGAGTTATTATGGTGTGGAATTACAGTTTTGTCCTTAAGGAGATCTATTAGAAAAAGTTTGTACTTGTGCATGAATTTGGAATTTAGTGACTTCTTTTATGTGTTGGATACTTTGGATCCCATGTCATATTCTGATCTAAGTTGTGGGGGCATGGCCCACTTACGTATCCTAGATCCCAAACTTTGCTATAATGGTCAAAGTGGTCAAATCTTACTCTTTAGTCTTTATTAGCCCAAAAAGGTATGGAGAGAGTTTTTATCTGTGATGGTTAATGAGCTTTTATGTCACCTCAATCATATGCAACATGTTATCTTCTTCTTTGCATAAGACACTGGGAAAATGAAAATGAGATACGGACTAAGAGGAATTTTCTGTGGTGGTATTTTAATTAGAATTTACTGTTACTATAATTTTTAAATTCATTGTATCTAATTGTTACGTAGTAATAAAATTCTTTTATGAGACGATGATACTTAAATTGGAATTGAAAAATGTTCTATTATTGTTCAATATACCATACTACTTTTAGCCTTACACACTGGCTGAACTTCCTTATAGTGAAGGGGGTTTGGCTTGTACATGAATTTGAGATTGTAGAAACCACCACCTTAATACGGAGTATAACAATTGGCTATTGTTGGCATGGTGGTTCGGTGTATATATCTATTATATATGAGGTCATGGGTTTAAACGTTGGCCCCTCCTATTTTTTATAATCAAGTTTTGTCAGTGTCTATACCAATGACTTTGGGCATGTTTACTATACCGTTTTTTTGTGTGTATTTTGTTTTTTATTTTATTTTTTCCGAACTCTGTATACTAAGTAAACCAACACTGTAAAGTGTAAATGATATCGCTATACTTTCAGCTGGTCGTCTATGTTAGATAAATTAGGAATTTGATGCTTTTTCAAGTAATGTGAGGAAAGACCAAGTGCTCATGTACTGATATATGTCAATCCCTCCATCACAAAAGAGTGAAACTCGAGCAGAAAAAAAAAAAATGTACGAAAATATTCAAAGAATATGCTTTCTACCTTCCTATCTCTGGACACAATTTCCTGCTGTCTATTTCCTTCTTTGTTTTTTCAAGATTTGTAATCACCAACTGCTATACTTTCATAACAAATGTCATAAGAACAGACAAGGCATTGTCATCCCATCTAAGTTATCCTTTGCTGAAGCCGGATTCAATGATAAAAATTACAAATGTCTCCAACTTCAGGCATCTGGCGTAGAAAGTAACCACTGCCCTTAGCTGAATCCATCATCAAACATATTACGCAAAGGCAATGGACAAAGGACTTTTCAATCACCAAGGCAACTCTTCGATATGTGATCAATGCATACATATCCTTTGCTGGTAGCCAGATAGTATCACAAAATTCCAACAAACGAACCAGCGTGAACAACTTGAAAGGAACTCTTTACTCTTCAAGCCAGAGCCATCAAGGATTAGTGTATGAGTTCACATGCATCTAGTTCTAATAGGTGGCATCACCACACCCAAGTTGTAACAACATGACAGGGCAAAGAGCCTAATAACATCTACTTATTGGTTACATCTTCACATGAATATACAGTTACTTGAGGTTAAAAAGTGGAAACAACATTAGACCCCTTTCAGCCAATAGAATTTAGAAGGCACTGAAAGAGATTCTGACAATTACATCAACCAGTGCATGTATTGATGTATATTTCTGTTTAAGGTGATGCGGGGTTAGTAACCTAACCAAGTTGATGGGATTGGCTGAAATCTGGACTTAGCATTTGTCAAGAGCTCATAGTAGTCAACACGATTCAAGCAGTCACCAAAATCTGTGAAAAGCTTCTCCAATATCCTCCACATTACCCCATTTGATCTTGAATATGGAAACGGGAGAAATACCTGAGAAAGAGCACATGACCGAAATTTCAAAGGCTATTCCGAACCTGGCAATCAAACAATCTTAAAATGTGAAAGCTTAAGGGTAATCAGATCATGCTAAGTTACAACTCTCTCCAACTCAAAGATTTATGGCAAGGCCCCCACAACATTAGTTACTTTATGTAGATTGAATGATAGGGAGGGGGAAGGGTGGCCAAGGAATTGGCCTTCGCCCAATGCAGCTGTGTGATGTTAGCAAAACCTATACCTTAGATTCCGGGTATATGTAGACGCAGAGATGCACCCGTGTGCACCTAATAATTTGGAATTTGGTTAGGGCTAAGGGATCTCTTGATAGATAGCCTCTCCTCACATATCTTGTAAGATAATGATAACAATTACAACCAGTATATTCCACCTTGAGTCTGAAACATAATAATTTCTTACATTTCCTTCCAGCGCCAAACGTTTAAGTAGATGAAATGTCTTTTCTGTTTCTTCTAAATTGTCGATGACAGCTACCCAGATCAAGGAAGCAAGCTCATGGGCCGTGTCTCTCGAGTTGCCGCATGCTAAGAACTGGTCTGCCAACCAAAAAAGAGCAATATCTGGTGAGATATGCAGAAAGCTACAAATCAAGTGCAACGCAACATGGAAATTACATATAGATACTCTAATTCATGAGCCTTTCGATCTTGATTTTCGAAACTAATAGCATCAACGTATCAACACGAAGTTAATACTACGAAGACAGCAAGTTAAAACTCTTATCTTCACTAACCATACACAGGAACCACTCGGCAGCATTCATAAAGCATTGATTTCCAATTACTTAATAACAAGCTGCAGAACAGACCTATCATCGTTCCATGAACTATAGTAGACGGAGGTGGCAAGGTTGAAATTTCAAGCTGTTCCTTAAGAAAAAGATATGTATGACCAACAATCTCATCCATTTCATCGTCCAGAGCAAAGATGTGTCTACCGATGTACAAAGCTGTAAATCTCCTGCATATATCAGCTGACCCGTTAAAATCTAGCAGATGCCATTTTGTATTAGCAACACGACATTATGTCCTCAGGAATCAAAAAGAGAGGGAAAAAGATAAGCACGGACATACACGTGCTGTCAACAACGAGATAATTTAAATTTCCATGGAGAACAGCAGAGAGAGGCCAACAGAAGACCATAGGACCTAGAGATCAACTCTGCAAATTTCTTTCAATTCAAGGGTCTTATTATCATCTCCTGCCTCTCCGTCTTTGTGTATGGATCAAAGTTTTAGTTCAAGTTCACTATGCCTAGGTCCACTAGAATAAGCTATTCAACAAAATATATAATGCTCATAGTTCTTGAGGTTCCAATTAGTAGACACATAAGCCAAAAGAGTGAGTCACATTCGTAGATGATTACATTGAGAAATACCTTTTACTTGAACCTCGAGGAATCGGACCCGGCCACCTTTTAGCTAGACTAGCAAAAGGATAAGTTTTCACAAGAGCAGCTTGCCACAAATACTCTCCTTCAAACAAATTTGCCCAGTATTTCTTGACGCAAGATACTTTAGCCCAGTCGGTCAGAGGAACTCGAATAAAGATCTCTACTAACAAATGATCAGGTAGCTTCCCAAGTGGATAGTCATGTGAGGTAGCACTTTCACAAGATTTAGTCATCTGGTATCTGCAGTAGACTTGATAATTAATACATCAAAAGGCAACGATGCGCAAAAGAGACAAGCGATAAGTGCCTCTAATGAAAGATACTTAAAGATTCCAAATTCAGGAACCATAATCCAGAAAAATGAGAAATCTTCACAATACAACAGGCCCGAATAGTGCAAGCAAATATGTTACCAACTTTATGAGAATTCTTTCTATTAAGTCTAGGACTCTCACATGCTAATCTTCTTAGAAATCACTATAAATTTCCTGAAATATTTGGGTCTTGCGTAACCATTTACAAACCAACATAGGCTCTCTTATGCATCTCCGAGTTGTCGAAAATCAAGGAATGCACAGTATTAACATGTAACTAGCCAGGGCTCCAAGAGCCAACAATTCTGTTAGGTTAGAGGTGATTAGCTTGTACCTTAATTACAGCAATAAACTGCTGAAGATTAGATGTTACACAAGGAAACTATCATTTCCAGTCCTGGATTTTACTAACAAATGACAGTGTGAATTCCCCATTAGATTATCGCCCTTATAAAAATAAGCTGTAGGGAGTATTTTCTCCATCTCTTTAATAGTTGCACGAATCTAATACGGAGTATTGTAACATCTCCAGAATTTATTACGTTGAACACATTCTTCAGCAGTCGAACAGGATGATTTGGAGTTCAAATTCTTCAGACTGAAGAGCCAAATCCTTTGCACATCATTTACCTCACCAACTAAGCAAAACAAGGCTAATATAGAAAGAAACTTCCTAACATTAGAGTATGGACTTTCTGCTTCTGCAGTTCTGATCATTATAACATGAAACAGTTCATGAAGCTTAACTGATTTGTTATTCTGATCATCATTGAAAATTTCCATTTTATAACATAAGTTGTTGAGAGGAACAAATTGATACCCAACTCTTCCTCCAAATAAAGAAACAAATACTGATGAGAATCGAACCCCAAATCTCGTAATTGGGGTAAGATAGCTTTAACCACCTAAGCCGACCCTTATTCATAAACTTAGTAAACCAAATCAAATTTAGACATACTTGGCCTGTGTTACATAATCATACATGCATGATGCATAACCAAAAACTTATGTATAAAAAAGCATAATTCAGCTCAACCAAGCAAGTTTTAAGCGATTCCACAATAACCCATCAGAATATACCAATTCTAGCCAAACAAGCTACCTATAAACAAAAACTAACGTTTCACAAGCATTAGAGAAATTGTGTGAGAAGCTATATAGTACCTGTTTGGGAAATAAGAGAGGTAAAGTGTCAGCAAGAACAAGTTTACAAGTGCAAGCTGTAAGGTCAACTCACCGCTGATAATACATGTTTCTGCTATTGTTGGTAAGTCTATTACGTCGTAGATACTATAACAGGATTATGAAAAGAGCAAAAAAAGAGTACTATACTGTACAGTATGGACCAAACCAATTTTTGTTCTTTCTCTTTTGTATGGTGAATTAGCGTTGTGGATGTGCTTACGTAGTTACGTACATGAATGACTCTTGGACGTTGTGATTGCGTGAGTGGACACGTTCTCATAGTATTTTGCTCTTGAAGCCTATGCATATTTTTCTAGTCTCTAAATTAATATATTTTTTTGGTCTAAAATGTGTGCACCCAGTTGTTAATAAGCTTGGAGCTAATACTTTTCTTAACTCAAGAACAATATTATGCTTTCTTTTTGTAAGGAAACACTATCACTATGTCATTTTGTATGGTCTAAGACTACATCACAAATATAGAAAAGTTATTTCTCAAAAAGCCACATAATTCTAGAATGGTTTACTTTTATCGTGAAAATATATGAGTTCTCTACTAACTAAGTAAATCCAAGCTTTCCGCAAGCTCAATTCAAATCAAACTAACATGGCTTCGTTTATTGTATGATTGATGATCTTTGTTCTTAAAAAAATAATGAGAATGGCAAAATCGTAAGAATAAATTTATTCCAAAAAAAAAATCAATGTAAAGAAAACAAGAAAAGAAAAAAAAAATCATTTTAGTATGCAAGACAAATATATAGTAGCAGGAAAAGAAGCCAAGAGTATTGCAGTCAAAATAAAGCAGCATTACTCTGCCATTTGCTCTGTTTCCTCTGCTTCAGGTTTGTCATGCTACCTCTCTTTCTATCTCCAATTTACCAAATCATATTATTATTGGGTTTTCATATTAAAGTTTGTGCCTTTCTTAGCATTAACAATGGTTGAATTCTTGTACTGCTAGAAAATGTGTATTACTATTATTTCATGTTATTCTTATTGGACCTTTCTACTACCTTTTGGCCAAACTGTACATTTACCCTGTACCCCTCTTGAAATTGGTTAGAATTACATAGTTTGCTATAAAGTTTGTACCCTTTATTGGTTTGAAGAATCAAACTTTAGTCAAGGACCTGTATACATGAATTATGATCATTAGCAGCATATCATATATTTCCTATTTGTTTGATCAAATATTTGACTTGTGACCTGGGAATTGTGGAAACTGGAAAGTGAGATGTTATGTTTTTGCCTAGGTATTGATAAGTTGGGTGTTTGATCATCATTAGGATAAGACTTTTTTGTAATTATTGCCATTATGGACTACATAGTATTATTGAATTTGAAGTTATAATTGGGTTTTTATATTTTTAGATGCTGGTGTTTGCAAAATAGTGGCAGCCATAAAAGTGTGATTGAAATGTTGTGTTTGATGTGGAACTTTCCATTAGTTTGATCATGGAGTTTTTGCGGAAATATGTGATTTTTCGTTATTGGTGGAAACCCCGGATTTTTCTACTGAACCTCGGTTGGGGAGGGCCATATTCATTATAATATGCTACATGATGAGGGCCTTAGAGTAGAGGTCTTTTGGATTGTTATAGTGTGTTCTCTTTCCATATGAATTTTGTTGCAATTTGAAAGTTATTAAATGTTCAAAGGTTTCAAAGTTTGTATGTGTAAAGAAGAAAAGTATAGACTTCGCGTCGTGTAAGGTTGCGACCATATGACTTCTCACCAAACACGGATCCAAGATTTAGAAATGGGGGTAGCGGAAATAGTATTTTTGCTAAAAAAGTCTATCATGTTTACTATTTTCTACCATTTTTCTACTCCTAACTCATTGTCATTGGGGCAATATCAATGTTGCTTATTTACTCGATGAGATTTACTTTCAACCTTTATGCCATGAACTCATGACTAGCAATAGGGGCTAGATGGAAGTCATGCTGAAAGAGGGTTGTCTAATTTCTGTATTAGGACTTCTGTTTTAAGAGATTCATGAAGATTACGGAGGCCTCTATTGATCTGTCTTGTAGACTCCTTATTTGCTATACATGCCCCTTACTTGATGTAGTTGTGGCCTTAAGGTTATTGCTATCCCTGGATCATCATCAGAGAGTGGTGCTATGATCAAACACTTTGATCACATCAAAGCCTCGAGTCTCTACCAAGTACCTTTCACACTGATCATACTCAATTGACATCATGCAATTTAGTTCTGCTTTGCCCTTCATGATGTTATCCTTGTTACTTATTTCACTAGAATTTACTAAGTGTTTATGCCATACTGCAGGCCTCTTCATTGAAGATGGCTATGGTTTTCGATAGAGCTAAGGAGGACTCTGCTTGTAGCCTCTGAGTTCTGATCACGTAAGAAAATCTTGATAGATTCTGATAGAGTTAGGATACACAAAGTTATAACTACTTGTAGGTATCAATCATATGATTTTATTTATGGCAAAGAAGCGATGTTTGAAGCCCTGTAGAGCTGAATTTTTTGTCCTGTGAGCTATTCCGGAGTACATAAGCCATGATTAGTAAAGGAGTTGGTTAGTGAATAACTTGTGCTGGATTAGTTGGGCCTCTATTAGAGTTCTTCGCTTCTTCTTTGTCTTCATCTATTTGTCATGGGGGCCCAGGGATGGTTTTGCTTGCACTTTTCTGTTATTTGCTAGCTAAGCAGAAGTTTTTGCTGGTAATGTTTATCTGACAAGGAAATCAAAGCTACCTGCTTTAATTTTGTTTTCTTGAATGGTAAATTGGTTACGTGTTTTGTGATATGATGATATCTGGCTGATGATTCTTTTTTCCATTTTAAAGTACAATATGTTCGGTTAATGAACTCTGTTGAATGCATTGTTGATAGTCTTATTACAGCCAAAACCATGCAAAAGGACCTGAACGATCTTAACAAGGTTTGGGATGTAAAGCCTCTCAGGTTGGCTGGAGAAAATGAGGCTCGGAAAATTCTGGATGATGTGGCAAAACAAGTCCAGCCAATAATGTACAAGCACAAATGGAAAGTCCAGGTTCTTTCTGAGTTTTGGTAGGTGTGAGAAGGTTTCTAAGTTCATTAAGTTTTGAGCTTTTCACTGCTTTTAAGACAACTTCCTGATCAGGCTGTTAATGTCCTAATGACAGTCCACCTGATCCAGCCCTCATGGGACTGAACATAGATGGAGGTGCCGAGATTAAGCTGAGACTGCGAAGGCAAGAAAGACAGTGGGATTTTTTCGCTTATGAGCAGATTCTTGATACAATGCTGCATGAACTATGTCATAATGAGCATGGTCCTCATAATGCTGCTTTTTACAAACTCTTAGATGAGCTTAGATTGGTTAGTGACTTCTAGACATATAAAATGTTTTTTTAGCTCCTTGCTTTATTCAATTTCATGAAGGGCTTTTCCTCTGACCTGATATGTACTTGAATCTTAGAGCAGTCACCATAGTGCTTTTTTTTTTTTTTTTTTTTGTGGTTGTCCTTAAATAAAACCAGCTGTGCTGTTAACTGGAATATTGAAATGCTTGATCTCCTTTATTTATGTTGTATGGTATCACTTATATCTGTTGTTTCTGGGAATCTGAATGTGTTCTTCAAACATGCTTCTGGTCATTGTTAAGCCTGCACAAGTTGGCTTTTATTCAGATGGCGGTATTGGCAAAACAATTATAAGCTGTCGTTTTAAAGTTGTAGTAGGTAGGAACCTTATGTGCTCCAGTGGGCATTGGCCCTGATTTTGCCCCCCCCCCCCCCCCCCCGATATATCTTTCTGCAAAGTTTGACACTCACAGACTATGTGGAGGTTTTTTCATAGCATTTGCCAACTGTCATTTTGTGAGTACTCAATCTGTTCAACTGCGGATGATCTGTGCTTTTATTTTCGCGCTTTCATGTTTGTGTCTTTAAGAAGGTTGATAGAAGGTTTATTTTTAAGGCTCGTGACTTGCCTTTGAATGCTACAGTAAATTGGCTTAATTATTTCCTATTTTCTTGTACTTTGATATGTGGTGGTGGACTGTTGGTGACTGCCAAAAAAACAAAAAAACAAATAGGACACTTGAAGATACCGTGATGACTGGGAAAGGGATGTTTTTGTGATCCATCGGATGGCTAATACAGAAATTTCCATGTTTTTCCTCAGGAGTGTGAAGAATTGATGGCAAAAGGAATTACAGGGACCGGGAGTGGTTTTGATTTGCCAGGAAGACGTTTAGGTGGGTTCACTAAGGCACCACCTTTGCCATTGCTCCGCCAACATGCATTATCAGCTGCAGAAAGAAGAGCACAACATGCAACTTTGCTGCCATCAGGACCTAGGCGCATTGGTGGTGATAATAGTATCAAAACTGCTTTAAGCCCAATTCAAGCTGCCGCCATGGCTGCAGAAAGGAGAAGGCGTGATGAACTATGGTGTGGGTCGACAGGCCTTGGAAGCGGTAGAGAGCGAGCAGACATTGCGTCATCCTCAAGTGATTCTCCACGGCCCAAGGATACCACTTTGCCTGGTAGCCAATCGCCTTCGATACCAGATTTTCAGTCTTTCCCAACCAATGCGAATTCGGTTAATCGGGAGACATGGCAATGCAGTGCCTGTACTTTGATTAATAAGGTGAACTTCTAAAGCCTTAATCCTCTGAAACTTCTCTAAATTATGCTCATCTCTCATTTGTCTACTTTATACCTTAAGATTAGGCTTAGATCTGCTCATATATTATTATTTTTGATTTATCTGCAGCCACAATCTCTGATTTGTGAAGCATGCCAAACGCCCAAGGAAGTTGGGCCGAGATTCAGAAACTGGTCATGTAAAATGTGTACCCTGATCAACAGCAATGAACTAGAAAGATGTTCAGCCTGTGGCGAATGGAGATATTCGCATGGCCCTCCTACTAGTGGCTACACACCACATGTTGGCACTTGATATCAATTCGCTGAGCAATGTAGGGTTGTCATGAATCCAAAGAAAATATATAGCCTCTGTACAAAACCATTTTTGTACAATCATTACAAAAAATATGTGGATCATATTCAGAAAAATTATAGACAAAGAAGCAGCTGAAACTAGTTTTGTGAGTTCTCTACTTTAATCAACATTAGTCAGCTGTAGCCCCTCAAGTATCTTCTGTGCACAATCAAAGTGTGACCCTTTTCCTGATGATGCAGTCTGTATGTGAATAAGTTGCATGTAAATATGATGCAGGAGATGTTTAAACTTTATCTTTATTCCATAATTATCATTTGCAAATTCTAGGTACTGTAATTCTATGTAGAAACCAAAAGTTAGATATGCAAAATCTTGTCTTTCTACCAATCCGGAGTTGCTCTAAGCCTGAGCAAGCAAAAAACTCAGACTAGAACAACTTCTGAATAAATTCATCTATATCATAGTCAGTGGTGGAGCCAGCTCGGCTACCCTTATTTATAAGATTTGGTAAGAGAAGGTAGAAAAATTGTAGAAAACGGTAGAAAATATAATATAGCAAAAATGATCTTGGATCCGCCGCTGGATTTATAGTGCACATTCTATGGAGGTAATCTCCCTCAACATCAAGCATTGAAAATTCCGGTTTTCCTAAAGAATACTATGAGAGACCATGAACTGAAAGCATGAATCACTACGTGATGCTTCTCCGATTGAGAACCTTTCTTAAGAGTGTCTCTCTCCCAGGAAAAGGATTGTAAACCTCTGCTGTGTGATCATCAGAACTTCCTATAGCACTATTTTGATACTTCCGCCCTCCATCCTCACCTACATTGTACAACCTGCTATTCTTATCAACGTTGGGCATCCCTTTCTTCATTCTCAACCTCTGTCTTCTCTCAACTCTTTTCCCTGTAACTCCTACCTCCTTACTACCACTTCTGCTAGTATGTCCTTTCCATCCTTCGCCGTCTTTAGTCATGTTCACAGACTTCCTCTCTTGGTCCTCCTTGATCCTCGGTATTCTCCCACCTTTCGACGTCCCGAGCAGCTGATAATCAATCCTACTCCACGCCAACTTGTCCTCATTATCCCATCCAAACCTCTTGCTAATCTCAAGCAACTCAGCAACCGTGTCCACGGACTTAGAATTAGCGGCTAAGACATTGCCATTAAGGAGCTTGTCAGCATGCTCCCACTCCACACGGTCGTTGTAAACCGGATCTTCGAGGACTTGATCAGCCAGCTTTGCCCACTCCTCAAAGTCCCTTGCTCTAAGGTTGCTGGACACCCATTTCAGGTAAGTTGAAGGCAATGTGCCCAGCATTCTGCCTTTGTATTTTCCGAAGTCAATGACTCTGTCCCTTGCTGGAAGTTCTGCATAGGATACTATACATCTGAAATGCTTTGGCTTTTGAGAGCATGGAAAGTTGGAAGACCTGAGGATTGTGTGTAATGGATGGTGGCCTAGGAAAGAAGCCATGATGAGCCAAAAGGGAAAAGAGATGGCTAAGTTAGCCGTAAGGGTGTGGATGATAATTGGTTTACATCTTATCTTCATCAAAACAGCATGTTTTGGACTTATATGGTCCCAATCTGAGCCAATGTCTGAAGTTTGGGTCTGAAACAGTTAGCAGGATAATTCTACAAGACCCTTGTAAACAGAATTATTTACACGGGAAGTTTTGAAAAATTTACTTGACGAAATTTTTTCAACGTAATAGTTTTTTAACCAGTGATTGGGACTTTAATTTCCCTGATAATAGCATATTTGTACATATTTTATCCCCTTAGTTATTATATATTAGTTGCATTCCTCGTTTAATATGAGCTAAAGTATATATATTTGTAAATTGCAGGTTAAATAACTCTTGTATTGTTTTTGATGTTAATTGAGATAATTTATATATATATATTGTATTTTGTAGGTGATTACCCCATTGAGACGTACAAATACGCAGTTCACGGGTTTAGGACTGTGTGGACAGGAGCTCCTATTTTCATCATATCTTCCTCGTCCGACATCCGATCAAGCTGATTTAACCGGCTACAGAAAGCCGGAAGATAGAGCTACAACTTTTATATTTTGAGTTTTCTCAAATTCAGATGAAATCTTGGTCGAAATGGAGCTCGAAAGTGCTGGTGTATAACTCTTACCCGGTTCAATACATTTGTAATATGGTTTTGTGCGAGCAAGTGGGCTTATTAGTTTGCAGCTGTTGGGATATATATAAATTGAGGACAGTAGTTCAATTAGTCTTATGGGCCCATCAGATATACTTTTTGGAAATATCCATCCGGTTAACATGAAGGAATTTTAGTTGAAATAGGTTATTAGGACTAAAGAGAAGCGGAACGGAGAGTCCTAAGGGACGGCATCGATACACAGCCGCATAATACAGAATTTTGAGAGCTTCATCCACTTTCATGTGAGAGCAGCCTGGACTTGGAGGAGACAGAGATAGGTGACTTCGAGACGGCGGTCCGGCTTCGAGATCATTGAAGGAAGTTTGTATTGAGCCCGAGTTCGCTGCGGTCAGCGACCTCTTAAATAGTTCAATAA
>CAAKMY010046145.1:11576-24356 GCA_901111285.1 Corrigiola litoralis | reverse complement strand
GGGCGGGAGGGGGGGGGACCAGCTCTAACCTTCAAATTTTCAGTTCCACCACGTTCTATCACATTGCGATATCGTCTAAATAAGCTGATTGCAATGTTTGTTGATGAACGGTATTCATCATCTGATGAAACCAGATCCTGAGACTGACACTGTAAAGGCGCGCACAAATGTGTGTCAACTACAGAAACTGGAGACTGTTTAATGGTTTCTCAAAAAACATGCACCAATGCATACCAGCATTCTCTTAGCAATAGCATCATGGGACAAAGAATGACTCTTCATTCGCCCATGGCATCTCCTGGAAAGAAAGCACTTAGGAAGGCCTTCAATACTGAAGACACTTGGTTGACTGAGAGAAGTTAGAGCACTGGAAAATGGATAGGCATTTGCAATATTTGAAAGACTAAACTCCTGAAATGTATGGCAGTCCAAGAGACTCAAGCACTTGTTGATGGCTCCCCCAGCATGCATTGTCAGCATGGCTGAACCATGATAGTGGTACCTTTAAGTTACAATATCATCAGTCAAACTCTCAGGCACAAGATTGTAGGAATCAATTAGATAAAACATAGAAACCCATGGAGCTGGAAATTAACAAAAAAAAAATCAATATGAAGATTCAACCATGAATTTCATTACTTGATTCCTCCAAATTTTTAGGAGCTATTGGGGACTATGGTTTAACGATAAGCAGTAGAAATCCTAGACAAAACAAAGTCTCTAAATTTCTGTAAAGCTTGACAGATTCAATACGCGATCCTTACATGTTCCATACAGATACAGATAAGTGTTGTGGCATCATGAAATAGGAGAGGCAAGCCTTCTACTAGATAGTCACTCCTAAGTATCATAGGGCTTCATTTCAAAGTAATATGGCATTATCCACTATGGCAAAATAAGATAGCTCTCAAAGGTTTCTTTTGCCGATGACTTGTATAATTGATGAACCAACTAAAGAAATGCTCCACTCCAAAGATGCTACTCAAAGTTCCATTCACATTCCCAGCTGATTTGCTGACAATCCCACAACCATGTAGTAGATGTCCTTTAATTCAACTCAATAAAGGAGTTTACAAGCTCTGTCGAATTTCAAGTATTTACAGTCGAAGCACAATGTATAGAGGTTACAAGCTCAGAATGCATCAGCAGAATTATCGCAAGAATGCACTCATAGCTTTTATAAAAGCAAGGTATCAACCTAGAGAATGCCCCCACCCCCAACAACATGATGGTGAGGAAGCATCCCTAACCACAGCATAGATTTAAAGTGGGACTCTAAACCTCAGCATTTCTCCAAACAAGAAAAGAGGATCACCTGCTACATCTTAGTATGATGTGGTTGAAAGGCACAAGAAAGGCCAACAATACGGTAAACACCCTTTATCCCAAAACTTAAGTTGAATATGGCGATTCCATCCCAACACCAACCCATGTCAATGTGAAAACAAACTCAAATCAGATCAAAGACACACACAGAACAACATTCTACATATAAAAAGACTTCAATTGCTTGCTATTGGCAGCGTTTACACCCCCAATGTAAGAAGATGTATCTCTGCGCCCCTCAAGATAAATTATTTATACAACATTATGCTATTCCTTGATAGTCTTACCACCAACTTCCCAACGATCAAACAACTATTGGCAGCACAAACATTGTCTTTTAATGAGATACCATGAATCACCAATCAAAACATCACTTACAAAGGTTCCGAATACAGGACTAACACCCTAGTCACTTATCATTATTGCTCCATATTTTTTTCAGCCTTACGACAAACTGTTCGGCAAAAATTTCATGCAACAACTTTTATAGTTATCCTTTAACTTTGAAATACTAGACATCATGCACAAACATTTAGAACACAAAAGGTTGAACAACTGCTCCACAATTTCTTTCTACCACTACAGATACATTAACTCTATTCAAGATAGCTCTTTTTAAGTGCAAAAGTCATTTCTTGCACACTTAAGCTCATCCGTAATTTGGGAAGGCGGTTGATTATTGCCTCCATCCCACATTCCCACTTAACATAGCAAATTAACAATTCCTTCCAGCTCAAAAACCAATTACTCTTGAAAATCACAATTTCATAAAGCTCATACTTTTCTAACCCGAAAGTCGTGTATGAGACTGCCTATATCGAAATTTCAATTAGACCACCTAAAAGTGGTCACTTTCTGACTTAAGATGGGCAGTTTTTTGTACATTGTTGTTAAAAAGTGATCGCTTCTAATTCATATGTAACTAAGTCTAGTTCTCAGCTAAAAATAGACTGTACTTTCATATAATTTGTGATCTCAAATTGATACCACCTTCAACAATGGAAAGAAAGTCACTGGTACAGTACAAAAAAGGTGTACATATGATTTAGAGTACAAATAAAATGAAGGGCACTGAAGAAAAAGGAAGAAATTTAACACTGCAAATGATCAGCTTTATCATAGATAGCTACTTTCCAAGACTACAACATAATTCAACCATGTATAAATAACAAGCTAAATATGCACATATGATGTAAAATAAGATGATGGGCAGTGAAGAAAATGGCATAAATTTATAAAATTACCTGATATATTGATTACTGTGATTGCCAATGACAATCACCTGAAAAAAGATCAACAGCAGGAGCTCAAAAGATTAGTATGAGGTGTATGTATTAGAGCACAAGAATCTGGTGGTGCCATGCAAGCCACGAAATTAATGTATGGTTTGCAAAAGTTTAATAAGTGGGAATTTCTGAGAATTGATTGACCAGAAAATGAAATGGATGATACTTTTTCTCAGATTTTCGTGTCAGACTGAATGATAGTCAGAGTCCTGCTTCTAAACGTGTGTTTACTTCCGCTTCCGCTATTTTTGGTGTGCTCTAAATCTTTAATAATCTAATATTGGACTTGTAAAAAAAATTACTAGACTTATAGCTGTAATTTTTATTTTTATTTTTATCTAAAATGTGTGTAAAAAGTCACTTATATTAAATCTAACCCCTAGACTCTTGTAATTAGAAGATTACAACTCCAATCACTTGAATTGGTTCATTTTTTAGTTGTAGTTAGTACGGAGTATGACCTAGGGATGAACCATGCACCGACAGTGTTGCTTAATTGAAAAAATTAAAAAGGTTTTGTAGAAGAGTAGTGCATTGTGGATATATTGACCTTATTTGATAAATAAAATCTTTGCTTTTAGAGAATTTTACAAAATTCATTACTTATGGAACAAAATAATTACTTTTGACTCACACACATAACGGAGAAAATTTTGTCGATATTGAAAGAACCATATAAATGGGAAAAAAAAGAGAGTATGTACGCAAATACATCTCGGTAGTTATGTTTTGAGCATGAACAAACACAATGGTTATTTTGTTATAAGGTTACCATTATTTGAGTCGTCTCAATTTGAGTAGCCTCAGTCAATAAAAAGAACATGCTTACCTTAAAAGCCATGCTATAATGATAAACAATTTATTAAAGCTAAAATTGTTGGGTTTGATCGATTTTAGAGGTTCACTTGATGGGAGCATTTTGTATGAATTTGTATACATCCTATTGCTCCTACTCGTAAACCCACTATATTATTATAATTTGTCCAAATTCTACCTTATATGCAACTTACACAACTTACAAATGATAGTAATCGATTGTGATAGAGGGAGTATAACACTACACAACACTCACCCCCCCCCCCCTCACCTCCCAAATAGCAATATCAGTAAGTGTTAAGATGATTTTGTTGCTATTTTATGCACTTATTAGAACGTTGAATCGTGAACTAAATTAAGGCTATCCTTTCAAAACAGAAAAGGTAAGTTGGCTATACTTAGCAAATTACTTGAAAGGGAAACAGAACAAGTACTTGAAGATTAAAAGGTACTTTCAAATTCGTAAGGTTCAAGTAGTTAGGTTAATAGTGTAATATCTCATTTTGTCTCTATTTCAAATATTACATATTATCTCATGTACCTTTAGTGAACAAACTTATTCATCTAGTAGTTTGATTGAATAAGGTAGCTGGAGGAGTTGCCAAACACAACTTTAAGGACACTTTTATTGTTACTCCATGCACTCAGCTTGAACAATGCGGCCCCTTGATGAATGATGACGAACCTTGAACTAGCTAACCTTTAATTGCGTATTTTCACAATTTCGATCACATATTACTTAGCGTACTCCGGTACTCGTACATCATTGGTTATGTTCATACTAAATTTCTAACCTCTAAATTCCCCTTTGCTTCCCTCAATGGTTTGGTGGGTTGGTGATGGTGTCATTTGGCGGGTCCATAATTCCATAAGACACTACAAAAATCACATAAAATAGAGCATATTGTAAACTTTTGTACTCCTAGAAGACAAAATGAAGTGTCTAATCCACCGTTTCCAAGATCTCATCCAACAAACACAAACAGAAAAGATAGTAGCAACCACTCACTAGAGATTGGGTCGATTTGGCCTTAAGGAACCCTCCTCCACCCACTACATACCACCCACCAATCCCCCATCACTTTTTACTTATCTTTTTATCTCATAATCATATATTTGATATAAAAAATAAAAATTGAAAATACATATCTGATAAACGTTACATGACAATGTATATTATGTTTTCACGTGTATTTTTTTATCATTTTAATGTACTTCTTTTTATGTATCATTTTTATAAAAACATGTAGTTCCTTCGTTTTAATAAATTTTTATTCATGTGCAGTATGTGAGGAGAATTTTGAATAAATATTAACAATGTAAAAGATACAGTATTTGATTCTCACAAATTATTAGAAAAGAACTTCTATTTTTATAATAAAAGAAAACCAACTCTTTGCAAGTAAAATTTTATCAAACTCCCTAAATGCCCAAATTGACTTATAGATTTATATGTCTTTACTGGGGACCAACATGACTTGGTTTATTTTTATCTTAAAAGTATACAGTCTCTCTCAATACTTTCGGATTAATTCTATTAGAGATACATAAAAAAATACATAAAATTTTAATTGGAAAATAATAAAAGAATAAAAAGATTAGAATGAAATACATATTCTCGAGTGCACCTAAATATTGGCTATATATCCTCATTAAATGAAAAATATTTATATTATAAGCAACATATAAAGACAATATATTTTGCTAAGTGTAGATTAATTGGGTAATATACCCACCTCTTCACTCACAACACATCACTCTAACACTCCCATAGAAACCAAGGTAAAGTTTTCTCTCAGGACTTTTATCGAACACATCTTAATATCGTTGTATGCTCCTTATACCACACAATGTTTATTGCTAAAGTTAAGATCTTGATGAGTTTTTATGATTGATGAGTCTTTGTTGCTTGGCTTTATAATGCAAAGTTGTCTCATTGCTTCTGATTTGATGACTGCAGATATATGAATGTTCTTATGTGCACCAGTATATAGTTTATGCATAAAGTTATGAACTTTGATGATCATTCTTTAGTCTGTTGACATATTTCGAGAGTAGTTTGGATACCCTTTTTGGCAATGTGACATTTTTTGTTGTTTACATGGTCTTTAATGAATTTGAAATCTTTTGGCATCATTTATAGTATCAGGTGTTCAGTTAGTTGTGTATAGCTCATTTGTAGGTGCATCCAGGTGCATTAGTACATGTGCACTCACCTGTAACTCTGTAAGCTATACTCTTTTTAGTGTCACTAGGAAGTTGTACTATTTGCCTAATAGTTGGTATGTAGTGTTTTGGTGTAATGGAAGTAATGGAAGTAATCTTCTACGTTTTAGTTATAGCATTTGTATGGTAATGTCACACACTTTTTAAGCAATGCAATAGAAAGATCTCTTCTTCATTTGAAAGAATTGGTGTTGCCGTGTTGGACTCTAGCAATTTGTAGTGGATGATACAAGTTTATAGCGAAAAATGAAGTTCTGAGTGTCCGACATGGGTTCAAGAGGTAGAATGATGAGTCCGCGTAACTTAGGTTCTTTCAGTTTTGCAGTAATTGCTTGTAATGCTGTATGCTAAAATACCAACCATGAAAAAGTTGTTCTTCCCTTTTCACCAATGTGTTTTCTACACTGTTTCCCCTCAACAAATTCAAATGTATGACCTTTTTGAAGCTGGCATGTTTCTTCCTGATACTAAGGTTTTCTCCTTACTTAATTTACTTGGTCAGATATTTTGACATAAGGAGATGAGAGGAGCAGGGCTATGGCAGCTTGGGCAATCAATCACCAGGCGTCTTGCTCAGGCCGAAAAGAAGGTTGTTACTCGTCGATGTTTCTCCAGTGAAGGAGACCTAAAGAAAACAGCTCTTTATGACTTCCACGTCGAGAATGGCGGTAAAATGGTACCTTTTGCTGGTTGGAGCATGCCAATTCAATATAAGGACTCAATAATGGATTCCACTGTCAACTGTAGAGAGAATGGCAGTCTGTTTGATGTTGCTCACATGTGTGGTCTAAGCCTTAAGGGGAAGGATTGCATTCCTTTCCTTGAAAAGCTTGTTGTTGGGGATATTGCTGCGCTTACTCCTGGTACTGGAACTCTATCTGTTTTCACAAATGAGAAGGGTGGAGCGATTGATGACACTGTAATCACCAAGGTGAAGGATGATCATATATATTTGGTTGTGAATGCGGGTTGCAGAGACAAGGATTTGGCACATATCGAGGAGCATATGAAGTCATTCAAGGCTAAAGGCGGTGATGTATCATGGCATATTCATGATGAGAGATCTCTTCTTGCTCTGCAGGTCTTTCTTTGATAAGTCAAAGCTCCGTCCTGTTGATTCTCTATATTGTGTTGGCAATTTTTGCTTTCTCGATTTATGGTTGGTTAGAGTCACCTCACCATGGCAGTATGATGTAGTGTCCCTAATCCCTATGAGTTATTTTAAGTACTTGTAGATATTGATTATCATGTTTTTTCCTACTGCCATGTCTGAGGCTCTGAGCTCTTCCATATTTAGAAAGAGTCCAGCACTGATGCGTACTTTGTGTCCTGCGTAAGCTATAGGAGTATCTCTTGGTTTGATACAGGTATGTGTGACCCGTGTTACAGAGTGGGCTTAGAAATTAGGGTGGTGAAGAAGGGAATTGACCTACCTTGTTTCCTGGGTCTTGAAACCTCTTCTTAATGTCTGGGAGGGGAGCATGCAGACAGTGGGGTTAAATATTTTGCAAACAGCTTAGGAAGTTCATTTCTTGGCCCTTGCCACCATTTCTTTATAGAAAAAATAAAACTGCTATCTTTTGGTCCAGTATCTTTTGACTGTAAATTGCATGCCGAACCTGTGGTTGATGGATTATCCTCTGCATTTTTATTCGTCATCGCCTGTGGTAGATAATGTCTAGCATATTAAGCTTTAGATATTGTTCTCCTTGTAGCTGCATAAATGTAAGGAAGCTTCTTGTATATTTCCTCTCAGGGTCCTCTAGCTGCCCCTGTTCTTCAACATTTGACCAAGGAGGATTTAAGCAAAATGTACTTCGGGGAATTCCGTGTTATTGATATCAGTGGCTTCCCTTGTTATCTCACTAGGACCGGGTATGCTCCTCTGTCTTTTATTTCTAAGGCTTCTGTAGTTCTGTACTTCTGCAGTGTAGACAACTTACATAATGCGTTTATTACATATAATTATCGTTGTTTACGCCTAACAAGAAAAATGAGCCATAGAATCTACATCTTCCTATCAATTGTTACATTTATTAGAACTAGGACTCACTATAATGCAACTATGTAAGGAACTCTTGTACGTTGCAAAATCTTGTTACCCTTGCATGCCAAACCCATAATGAGCTGGATTAAGTGTTCAATGATCAAAATTTTGTATGTGATGTACAGCTATACTGGTGAAGATGGCTTTGAAATTTCAGTTCCCGATGAGAATGCAGTAGACCTTGCAAAGCAAATATTGGAGAAATCTGAAGGTAAGGTAAGACTGACGGGGCTGGGGGCTCGTGACAGTCTTAGGCTGGAAGCTGGACTGTGTCTATATGGCAATGACATGGAACAGCACATTACACCTGTCGAGGCGGGACTTACTTGGGCTATTGGCAAGAGGAGGAGAGCAGAAGGCGGGTTTCTTGGTGCAGAAGTGATCCTCAAACAGATTGCTGATGGTCCATCAATCAGGCGTGTAGGATTCATCTCTTCAGGACCTCCTGCTAGAGGTCATAGCGAGATTCAGAGTGAAAAAGGAGACAATATAGGTGAAATTACCAGTGGAGGATTCAGTCCCTGCCTTAAGAAGAACATAGCTATGGGTTATGTCAAGTCCGGGAACCACAAGGCTGGTACAAAGGTCAAAATTGTGGTAAGAGGAAAACCTTATGAAGGGGTTGTTACAAAAATGCCATTCGTACCCACCAAATACTATAAGCCAACTTAATTGACTGTTCTTGTCTTTAACATGTTCAACAAACTCAGTCCTGAACGCTGTTCTTGATTCTGAAATTTCTAGTCAAATTGTAATTTCTTTTTCTCTGTGAAATTTACGGTCTTAGTTTATAAAAATAAAGCGAATACATATGTTGGTCCAAGCAGAAGTGAATGCCTTCTTCAGCTGCTGTTTGTCGTCGACGGTCTTCCCTATTCTGTGGGTACTTTATGTTTGACATGATGATATCTGATGTATACAGGAGCAATAGCTACCTTAAAGGCCAAAACCAAAGCCATGCATGAGAATGTAACCCTGTTGTTAAGACTTACTCCGTACTCCGTAGGAATGACAGCCTCTATATCCTCCCCATCTTTCAATGAAGGAGACCTCCTGAAACAGCAGGGCTATAATTCTTTTTTGTCCTTTAATATCAAGTCAAGTAAGTTGGGCTCAAACACCAATAGCGGAATTTTTTTTTTCCCTTTTTTGATGCGATAACATAAGGGAAGCTACATTTAAGTTGCTTGAGGTTTTTTAACTTTGTCACACAGGTGTTTTAATGTTTGCAATATCACGTCGAGGTGGCCTATGAGCTAAACTTGAGTGTTATTCCTAACTCCAGCCAATTTTTTGAGACTTGAGTTGTAGCAATTTAATTTACTTTAACCAACTTTATGAGTAGAACATAACTAGCAATTTAATCTACATTAATTAACTTTACGAGTAGACATTTAAATGCCAAATTTTGGCATTTGAAGGAGCCACTAAACCGGGTAGACGTCTAGAGGATGCGAACTCAGGTGTCTCAGACTTTTAATGCAATAAGCTAACAAATCAGGATTTAATTCATAGTTTATTTTAAATCCAACAGTATGATTTTGGGAAAAATTTCCACATCTCCAAAACTAGAATACGCAATCATCCTGACCAAAACCTTTTACCCGGAGAGGAGGAAAATAATCCCTACCTCCGCCTGCTTTTGTCATAAAAGTAGAACAATTTTTTACTAGGTAAATTTTCTTAAGCTCCCAATAAGCCCAAATTGGTTATAAATTTATATGCCTTTATTCGACTAGTTTGGTTTTAGTCTATTTTTATAGTAAAAAGTAGACGGTCTATCCCAAAACTAAATGTACCTCAATAGGAAAACCAAAAAAAACAAATCACTGTCAGAAGACTCTCAAATAGTCAAATGTAACTAAAACCACAATGGCAAAAATCGCTTCCTGTATTACAAATTCAGGTTACATAATTAATTCTTCAAAACAGAAAAGAATCTTTATATCTGATATTCAGTAAAAAGTATCTAACTGGGAACAGGTGTATTGAGCAAAAACTGAAATAGTCCAGCCGTAAAGCCAGACTACATACGCCACCCACGACCCCCAGTAGTTGAGTATTGTATCTACTCAAATCATGGTACTTTCAAGTACTCAAATCATGATATACTTTAAGATCGCCAATCAACCCCCAAAATTATGTGATTACATGACAGTATTTTATTTTCATGGGTGAACTCTCAACTGTAACAGTAAATTGAAACTGCACGTCCTGTCCTGTCAAACCTCATATGTCAAGCAGCAGTCTCCTGGGGTCTTCCACAACATCCTTGATGCGGCGCAAGAAGAGCACAGCCTCTCTTCCATCAATGAGCCTATGGTCATATGTCAGAGCAACGTACATCATTGGCCTTGATACTACCTGACCTCCAACCACCATTGGGCGGTTCACAATTGAGTGCATTCCCAAAATTGCTGACTGTCGACGTAAAAAGAGGAACATTAGAGCAAAAGCAAAATTTGGCCAATCATGCTTCAGGTATGAATACAAATCATTATGGAGAGTTGGAATTTAGATTAAACAGCAAGACAATGCTTCATACCTGAGGAGGGTTGATGATTGGGGTACTTAAGAGGCTTCCATAAACACCACCATTGGATATTGTAAATGACCCTCCAGCCATCTCATCGATTGATATTGTTCCATCGGCTGCCTTCTTGGCCAGAGAGTTGATCTCCTTTTCAATCTCAGCAAAATTCATCTTCTCAGCTTCCCGGACAACTGGGACCACAAGACCCTAGAAGCAATAGACAAATGACATTAAAACCTGAAACATACTTTTGTGCAACTGTTTACTGTTGTATCTCATAGATTAAGGTAATCATATTACCAAATACGACTCTCACTTATTACCCTAATCAGCTGCATGAAATGGATTTTAGGTATATAGGCAGACAGGGGCAGATTCAAAGCTAAAAGATTGGGGGTAGCGTAATTGTAAATTTCTACCATTTTTGTAACTTTTCTACAATTTTTTCTAATTCTCTACCAATTTCAAAATACCAGGGTAGCATATACTATCCAACGCTACTAACTCCATCCGCCCCTGTATGCAGCAACTTCATGTTTCTGCAGGATGAGACTTTATCTGAAAGTTCTGTTACTACTGAAAAGATATTTATGCAAAATAGTACATAGCTCTATCTCAAGCTATCATACCTGACAAATTAGCTATTAGTATCCGATAGGATACATGTCTAAGAGTAGAACATGTCTGCTCTTAGAAAAATTGACATATTTACTACCTAAATGAACTGTCCCCACCATGTCGGAGAGCTAAATATCAGGCAGCATACATAAATTGGAAATTAAATTAAAGTGTACAGCGCGTATATCTTTCAAGCTATGAATAATTGTCTTACATTTTAATCTAGAATGTTCCACAAAAATCTTTTACTCTTGACATTTACCAATACCCTTTAACCTCTTCATAGGCACTCTCGAAAAATAAATGTCACTTTGAAGAAGGAGACAATCCATATGGTTCTCCATTGACATTGGCCCCTTTGCCAATACCCTAGCCTTACTAGATATATTGTCCACAAAATAATCTTCGAACATCGTCCTTTATCATTGCATACAAGGAGGAAATATGTACTCTACGAGCTTGACAACACCAGATGTAAGTCAATTTAGTCTGTAATCTACCGATAGTCAAAGTTAATAAACTAGCAGAATGTTTTGTGGACGAAGAGAATGATTATACATAAGGTCACTTCTTTAATTACTTCACCAGCTTTCTTTTCTTCAAAGACCACATAAATAGATTTAAACTCTTCACTTCAAAAAGGCTCCTTCTAGTTGGCTAAAAAAAAAATGGGGCTGATGTGTGCATCATCTAGAATGTCCGACATAGTAGTTACATGGGCAAAAGTCAGATGCTTTAAAGAGGGAAAAATTTAGGAACCGGCACAGACCTTAGGAGTGCCAACAGCAATACTGATGTCAATGTAGTCTCTGTATATGATGTCATCCCCATCGATGACAGCATTCACGATTGGCTGACTTTGAAGTGCACTCACTGCTGCCTAATATCGTAATGACAGAATCAGCATCAAGAAGTCTTATTAGCCATGAACATAACTATGATTTAGCAAGACACCACCATGAATGGAAACACTGACCTTTACAAAACCTGACATGAAGCCCAGCTTGACTCCATGTTTCTCAACAAACGCATCTTTATAATCAGAGCGCAACTTCATCAGATTTGTCCTGCAAAATAGTAATGTCACATCAAGAGTTTACATAAAACAAGAAAAATATTTTAACACATGAGACCGTATATGAAGCTTCTATGTGATTAAAAAAAAAAAAAAAAAAACAGAGACTCAAATGATGGAAAGAGGCGAAGGACACATCTCCACTTAACTAGAAATATTAATTTTCAACCACAAAACTAAACAACACATACTGACAGGTCATTACGAATACTCTATGATACTTCAACTGCTAGAATGACTCCCCTGAATATACGATTGGAATGCACATGTTTATAGATCTCTGCCAGGTCAATTATACAACAAGAATAATCAATTATCATATTAACACCTGACTGTGGGGGGCAAAAAACAAAGAATCTCTCTTGTTTGAGGGGTGATCATGTAACTAATCTCTATGGAAACTCTACCACGGGAAATGTCATGTGCAGTAACCTCCAGTAAATTATCGGTAAATGACTCTGCTCTGAATCATGTCAGAGAAATGGAAGACCAGACAAACAAAATTACTAGAGACACAGAACATCACACAATTACATGATAACAGATCTCTCAAAGCATAGCATTCGTGTGACATCATCTGCAGGCTTTCCAACAGAGAGACACCTTTATAAAAAGGCTGAAAATTCAAACAAGAAAAAGTTTGATGTAAAATTATCTGATTAACCTGAAATTCAATTTTTATAGATGTCTTATTGTACTATGATTTGGTTATTCTAAGTACTCCGTACATTTTGGTTAATATTTATTTGCACAATGGACCGATAGCTTTTGTATAAGATGAGGCAGTAGCATGCATCCTTGCGATTTCCATGTCAAAAAATATTACTTGTATAATTCTTTAAAAAAAAAAAAA
>CAAKMY010046145.1:0-11530 GCA_901111285.1 Corrigiola litoralis | reverse complement strand
AAAAAAAAAAAAAAAAAACTGGCTACTAGCCAAATACTCCTACGACTTTCTTTTTGGCTTTGCATTTCTTGCACTTTAGCGTTGGTGTTTTCCGTGATATTTGGACCATTACTTTAATGTTTCAGCGGAATAATTTTGCTAAAGCTTGACAGTGCCAGAAAATATAAACTGATGTGAACATTCCAATGTACGTACCACATCATTATTTCTTAATGAAAATTAACCAAATCAGATACAGGGAATCTAAAAAGAACCAAATATAAAGTAAGGAGTTGCTAAGAAAGATTTTGAAACCTGAGATAGACAATTAATAAAGGAGTAATATATCATATACAAAACTTGTTTGTATAAAAAAGAAAAAAAAAAACAATAAAGGCAGTTATATTTATGTTACATACAGTTACTTGTGCAAGCAAACCCAAATTTAGATGCAACAACTTACATATCAACTTCATTGAAAGTAGTCAACAGGGCAAAAGTGTTCTGAGAGTCCTTTAAACGATTAGCAATCCGTTTTCTGAGTCGTGTCATGGGAACCTGAAATATATCATCAGTCGTCATAAATCCTAGAACAATGAACGTACACAGCAACAGTTTCAATTCCTTGAAATTGAGAAAATTCAAGAACGCATTTGCAAACACAAGCTTACTAACCCTTCTCTCTCTTTCCTTAGGAGGTAGTTGAGGTTCTGAAGGTGACGTCCTTGTAGACGGTGCAGAAGGTGCTTTTGGCTGGTCCTTGGGAGCAGGGGCTTCAGATTTAGGCTTCTCTTTAGAAGGGGCTTCAGCTTTTGGCTTTTGCTCATCTACCTTTTCCTTCTTTGGCGCAGCAACCTTGGTGGTTGGCGGCTCTGATGGAGCCACATGTGAGGGATCAGCAGATTTTGAAATGATTGCTAGCTTATGACCAGGCTCCACAGTATCACCTACTTTGGCTACAAGCTAACATTTACAGAATAGCCTTATCACTCTCTAGCGACACAAAAAGCCCAAAGTACAAGTTTTGAGAAGAAAAAAAATGGAGCAATCAAAATTTTCACACCTGTTGAATGATCCCAGCTTCAGGACTATTAACATCTATGGTAACCTGATTGTCACACAATCAAATCTTTTAATTAGTTTCTGAACAGTAGATAATGATGGAAGCAATGGGATGGTTCTACTCCATAAAGATACCTTATCAGTCTCAATTTGTGCAATTGGCTCATCGACTTCTACTCGGTCACCAGGCTCTGCCAAATCAAGTAAAAAATTGAAAGCAGATGCATGAGATATAAATAAAAAGAGACATTGAAAAACTTCTCATAAGTCAACTATATGGTCTTGTTTCTGAAATAAGGGACAAAAAATATAACAGTCTTAGACCGAGAGGACATACGCTTCAAGAATGTAGCTAGAGTGCCATCACTGACTGACTCTCCCATGAAAGGTACAACGGCTTCCACAAGGTCACCTGTTTTGGTAGAAAAGTTAAATTCCATAACATTGTTGTTTCACAAACTAGGAATATCATGCAGACAACTGTAAGGACATTGTACCACCTTCTGAAGAGTAGAACCTATTCCACATTTGCCTAGAAGGATCCGACTGAAAACACGATCCAACTTGCCTGTTCATTCAGTAATCATCAAACAAAAAAATAAAATAAATTAATAACTCCCTACTTTTTCCCTAATGAACTAACAGCAGCTTCTGGAACAGTATATTTCAGCATTGATTTTCATGCTTCATTTGTAACAGTGAAGAAAAGGATACGTGCAAGACCAAAGACGGACCTTATTGACTGTATACCAGCATAACAACCTGCGATAGAGAGTAATTGCAAGAATGGTAAATATCATATTAAGTGAATGTGCATTATGAATATGCTTAAGGACCGGATAAGACCTACCCAGGTTCCCACGTAAACTATTAGCAATCATGAGCTTCGATCCTCTTCTGACAAGCGAAGTCTACAAAGGAAAATGCAATTTGTAAACATATTAGATATTTCAAAAGAACAGCAACATAAACCTTTGGTTAAAAAGTTTGTGGGGCCAGGTAAAGAATATGTAACAGAAAACAAACATTAAAAAGGTGATTAATGACATGTCTAGAATGCTGAATTAATAACCAAGTAGCCCAAAAGGATAAAGATACCTAATATCAATACGAGGCATTTAAAAAAATTGCTTTCCAGTAAATATGTGCCATACCCAGTTGGAATCATGTCATCATTACATACTGAACATAACATACATTAACCTGAGAGACATAGGGCATCTACCATCTGATAGAATAGGTGCAATATTATTAAGTAGAGCAAATACTTATACATAAATAAGAAGCTGTTCACATCAACAAATACTGAAGGGACGAATCCATATAGTGAATGTAGCCTATTGAAACTGTTGCAAAAGAGGAGGGACCATATAAAACTATTCATTACAAGACAACATCGAAAGGCTCTTTCTTCATTGATGTCTGACTGTCTGAGGATAGGACATAGAAGCAAAATACCCCTACAGCATTCCCATAACTGAAGGATCTAGAAACTTCTGAAAATAAATATAGTAACTCCATGTCACATTTATTTTCACATTGAATGATGGTGGTAGAGCAAAAAGGCAACCGAGGAAATTTACACTTGACGTATAACAAGAACATCATCATCTATTCCAACATTCATACGGTTTTGAACTTAAGATATAAGCAGCCATAACCCAAAATGCTCGAAACCAATTTCCAATCAAGTTCCATGTTCAACAATCCTCGATGAGCTTTACATAGTCAAGTCGGCCTAATCACTTCCCCCAAAATTCTTATGTATACGTCTTTTACTCGTGCAATGTCTGTATATAATCTCTCATATCTTGCCAACACGTCATCACAATAAACACACTATATGTACCCTCCCATTCATAAAAAAAAACTACCAACGAAAAAAGGCTCTTTCTTCATTGGTCCTTAACGATACAACGTAAAATAACAATACCCCTACACCATTTCCATACTGATTCCTTTAACTGCTGAAAATAAATCTAGTAACTCATCACTATTCTTTTCATAGAGCAAGATGGTAGAAGTGCAAGAAACCAACAGGAAAATTTACAAGAATAACAGTATATACTCCCAACTTCCAAAAGGTCTTACGGTCTTAAGATGTAAGAAGCCTTAACTAAACCCTCCAGACGAGTGGTGATCATTTTGGAAAGGCATAGCAGAAGGGAGTCAGATGAAAGCGGAATTAGGAAAAGTAGAAAAAAAAAAGAGGAGGTACAAGCCTACTTAGCGATATAATGGACCCAATGATTAGGATATGTAACAAGAATTCTAGAACACTGAAATTTTCTCCCTTAGTCCTTCATGAGCTTCACATAGTAAGTCTGCCTAATCGCTTTCCCCAAAATCTTCTCACTTATTCCTCTTATTCTCCAGCAAAGTCTTGACATCATCTGCTCATATATTTTGTAAACAGCTGACAACCATCTCAACACCACACTTAATGTGCCCAAGCAATTAAGTCATACACAACCTTATCCTTCCATCAAATTTTTTTTTTTTTTTTTTTTGGTGGTACATTCACTTCAATTTTGGCTTCATCTTTGTTAGTAGTCCAACCTAACATTCTCATCTTTCCACGCCAACCCGTACTTGAGTTTCACAAAGACACCAGTGCTTAGCAAGTTAGCATTATAAAAAGGCACAAAAGGCCATGAAATAACCCAAAGGTATTGTCCTTTCGTTTTTCAATGCAAAGAAAATGATCTCATTTCTAAACTAGTGGTTAGCAAGTTAGCAATATTGATAGCCACTAAATATCAATATGACTAATAAATTTATAAACCATTACCTGCCCTAAGAACTTCAAGTAATCTTTCCTCAGCATAGCACCCATCGTCGGTTACTAATATTTTATTTCAAACCTTCATCAACAACGTCACACCATGGGTGCTTTGTTTGAGCTTTTACTCGGAATCCCTTTGACTATCAAACTAACTTGTTCCAAACTCCCCCTAACCCTCCAACAAAGCACCAGCACACCGTTTCCCGAGGATCATCCTTCTTAACTAATTAATATAAGTTCAGAAACAAATATACTTAAAAAACCCTTGAAAAACTACAATATCAATGGGATATTGTTTTTGTAGCACACATAAAACTCTTCATACGAATCTCTAACAACTCTAACATGGAATAGTAACCTTTAAAGTATAGGAACTGCATCTTCTGTGGTATCTCAGTCATAACCCTCTTCAAAGTCTATGAAAATTCTGTCTAATCCTTGCTGATTTCTAGATTGTTTCATTCTACTTCAATTCACCCTTCACATACCTCTGATCTATCCTCCACATGTTATTGACACTTGTCAATTCCTCAAATGAAACAATACCGTGCACGTGCTTCGAAGTCCTTTTCTACATTGCTATGGTCAAATCGCGACTTTAAGGAAGGATTCATAATGCCATTGTTTCATACCTCAAGTCCTCAACAGTACCGTGCATGTGCTTCCTCTACTGAATTTGGTTTATACTTAACATAAAAACAACAAAGAAACTACTTCAGGACACTAAAGGGTTAAGGCAAGTCATAGTGGTGTCTAGAAAACAAGCTATGACTCATAACATTCATTTGACTGTACCTCAATGTGACAAATAATTTCAGAATTCAACTGCCAATATTTAGATCCCTAATTGAGTCACGCACTCGTTGCGGAGTATACTGAAATTCTAAATAGTAAAATATAATTCAGCATTTCGAAGTCCCTTATCTTGCCTAATTTGAGTAACATAGAAATCATTCATTATAATATTCCCTTCATAAACCACCTTGATCACAAGTCTTTCCAAACCTTCACAATTACCCTTTCCCATAATTATATGGTGACCACTTGACTTTGTTTAGCTCAATTATTGACCACCATTTTAACAATCAACACTCATGAACTCGAATGTTTCAGCCTTTCAAAGCCATAACCTTAGCTTTTCCACCCCAAATGGTTGGCATAGTAGAGAAAAAAAAAGTTAACAAACCACGAAAATATCAAAGGTATTGATGGCTGAAAGCTATGTCTTAACTCCACATAGGCGATAAAAAAGCTGTTCCTATCAGATCTCATTAGTTTAAACTAATAACTAACAACAAATTGAAGCTCTTCATCTGAACATATATACAACTTAAACTTATAACCGTTATAATTCTATCGAAGCACTACATGATTTACACCAAGAGAAATCTGTCACGAAATACTAAAAAGCAACAAATTCCATACAATAACACCCTCAATAAACGAACTATAAATCCCCCACAGCAATTATCAAATTGCGCATTTGACAAGGCGAAACCTAACACAATTATCTAAACAACCACTAACAGCAACAAAAATTCCAGCCAAACTACTCGACTACATAATGCATCCAAATCTAGTCTATTCAGCGCAATAACCAAGTCTATTGCTCAACTAATCCAAATCAAAAGCAAAAATTATACCTCGCTCCCGACAGTCGCATATCCACGGCTGGACTCCAAACACGGCCCAGAAGAAGTCCGCTGAAGCTGCCGCCCTAACACCTATAATAAAAAAGCCACACACACAATCTCATCAATCATTACACAATTATTACAAATAATTACCCAAAATAAAAAGATAAGGAGAGTGTACCGCGGTCGACGAGACACCGGAACGAACAAGCTTTCTCCGCGCAACACCTAACATGTTCCTGCAAACCAAAACCACAACAACAAAAATTTCAGGACTTTTCCACAGTTCTGAGCTATTAATGTGTTCCTAATCAACAACCAAAAGACACAAAAAGTGATGACTTTTCCACATTTCTCAGCTCTTACTTTTCAACATTTCGACAATCGAAAAATGTAATTCCTAAAAACAACTCTATTATCAACAAATTATAACAGCTAATTACAACAGCTCATACCGAAATTCAACAGTCTATCGGCAAAAATCTCAGAATAGTAGAAAAATTCAGTACTTGTTTACAATTCCCAGCTATTTCTTTCAACATTTCGACAATCGAAAAAACTCAATTCCTAGAAAATCAACTCTATTCATCAACAAAAAAACAACTAACAACAATTGTTCCTACCGGAATTTAACAGTACATAGCTATAACTCTCAAAACAGTAAAAAAATATTTGTTTGAACATTTCAACAACCGAAAAACTCAATTCCTAAAAAATCAACTCTATTATCAACACGAAACAAGTAACAACAACAGTTGATAGCGCAACTCAACGCTATATCGCGAAAATCTCACAATAGTAGGTAAATATCAGCACTTTTCTACATTTATGAGCTATTTCTTTGAACATTTCAACAATCGAAAAAACTCAATTCCTATAAAACCTACTCAATCATCAAGAAATCATAACAACAACAGTCCGAAACGCAATTCGACACATTACCGCGAAAATCTCACAATAGTAGGTAAAATTGAGTTCTTTTCCACATTAATCTCAGCTATTACTTTGAACATTTCAACAATTCCTCAACAAATCAACTATATTCCTCAACGAATCGAAACAACTAACAACAACAGTTGATACCGAAACTCAACACTACACCGCGAAAATCTCACATTAGTAGGTAAAATTAAGTAATTTTCTACATTTCTGAGCTATTACTTTGAACATTTCAACAACCGAAAAACTCAATTCCTAAAAAAAAAACTCAATAAACAAGAATTCATAACAACAACGGTTCGAAACGCAATTCGACACACTTTGAACATTTCAACAACAATTCCTGAAAAAATCAAGTATATTCATCAACGAATCGTAACGACTAACAAGAAGAGTTGTGCCGGAATTATACAGTATAACGGTAAAAAATCTAAAAACAGCAGAAATAATAATAATAATTATTATTATTATTGTTATTGTTTAACAGGTAAAATAATAATGATAAAAGGAATATATTATAATGATAATAAGAAGATTAAAATAGATCTAGATATTGAGGAGGGACCTAAGTAAAGTTATTAGACGGAGGGAGGGAGGGAGGGAGAAATGGGGCGGCGGTGATTGGTTGGGTGGGATTTTGCTGTGCTGCTTCTTCTACTAGGATGGTATAAATGGTACCTTCCTTCTTTTTTCTTCTTTTTCTCTTTCTAAGGAAGATTGTTGTATTTTTGTGGTATTTTTTGTAATATAATAATATGCTTTTTAATGGTATTTTCCTTTTTTTTTTTGAGGTAAATATTAATATACATTTTTGGGTAGCCCATCTGGGTTGGTCCAAAGCCTGTCATAGAGATGTCAGTGGTGCGGATACAAGTGGGTACCGCACTGTCTCAAGTGAGATGGGTATGGGTAGCACTTTAGTGGGGATGGGGTGGGGATGGGTGTAGAATGTTGTATTCGCCATAGGCGGTGGGGCGGATATAAGTTTCATGTCATACCGCCTCAAACCCGCCCTGCCCCGCCCCGCCCCATCTCATATCCATTGTGCTTTAATATTTTCTTAGTTATACTTGTAGTAGTTTATATGCGTGTAAACTTGTAGTTAATAAACATTTAAATTTTACCAATAAGAAAAGTCATTGTTTAATTAAATGGGTGAGTAATAGACCGGGTGGGGCGGGTTAAGTGGGTAGGCCGGGTGAGGCGGGTGGGATGGGGCGGGTACGGTTTGGACTTTGTACCCGCCTGTGTGGGTATATGGGTATGGGTATGAAATATGTAGATGTGTATGGGTAGGCCTATATCCACTACCGCCCCGCCCCATTGACATCCCTAGTCCAAAGAATGTCACATTGATAACACTGGTATTGATATATGTGGTTTTTTTTTTTCGACAAAGGCTAACCAAAAGCATAAACAAGAAATAAAACTCCCAATCCTAAAATATCCTTGCGCTACTCGTCGTCGCTCGCCAAATTGTAGCTAAGGAGTGTGCTTGTGTTACCAAACCACGATCCACTTTGACGATCCAGCAAATCCGAAAAGCCTTACCCAGCTCGACAATATCATTGAACACCCATTTACAATCGGTCGGGGTAATCTGAGAACCCCGGATGATATTAACAGCATTGGCATAATTAGAGAGAATCTTGATATGGTTACACCTCTTATCCTTCACCCAGCTTAACGCCTCCTTGATAGCATAAGCCTCCATAAACAGCGCCGACCTCGCATAAGCACAGGCGACGCCTTCAAAGATTGTAAAAGTCTTAGAGTGGTCCCAAGCCACCCATGCAGCAATAGCTCTCATGGTTTATAGGGAAAGTTTTTGCACATATCCGTAGGTTTATTTAAAGCACACGAAAGACAGCGATTGTGGATTCCTACGTCATTCAAAAAAAAAAATATGGATATTACAATCTAATGTTTAAAGTGCATCACTCGACCTTTAGTTAGTCTTTTTTTATAGAGAAGGGGTTGGAATATGATTTAAATTTGAGACAAACACTAGGACAAGTTGCACGCACACTCGTTCAGTTCATCGAATTGAAGGGATTGGCAATACTTATCCATGAGTTTCTTCAACTTACCAAGTTGTAATTCATGGAAATACGTATGGAAATGGAAAATTCTGAAACAAATTCCCACACTTTACATAACTAAAAGGACGAGGAGCAAGGTTGGTCTAATAGTTGGATATACAATCTGTTTAGAGGTTGTCATGGATTTGAATCTTCATGTCAATGCAATGGCCCCTCTCCAGCGGCATGCTTCAATTTTCAAAAAAGCATAATATCAAAAGTACATGATAGTCAATTTAAAATTCGACAAACTTACAAATTGAGTTAAAGTAATAACTTTTTATTAACAATGTAATAGATATGACCACTTTTAACCGATTAGTCACAACTTTGAGACCGTCTAATTAACTAAATTAGATGGTCTCATATAATACTATATGCACACACCTCTCTATACAAGGGCTAAATAAGCAACTTTCTACATTTTGTGGGAATCGAGAAATAATAAAAATTCTAATTGATGAGTTTTGCGAGAGCTGACACATTTCTTGTTAAGTCAAATATAAACGGGTGAACAATATCTTCACCCTAACCTGACCTATTTAATTTTCATTTCGGATTTAAATGGTTTAAAAGTCCTTTCTTGAGCTCAATCTAAATGTACCACACAAGTTTGATAACATTTCCCAGTTGTAAAACCAAGCCAGGAGTAGAGTAAAGATTCTTGTAAAGACTTACGAGTTACAAGTATAACGCAGTTTTCTGAATAAAGAATTGAATAGCACTATAAGTTTGATGATGATGTACATTTACGAGTTGAATAATGAAATTAAAGAATGAAAGAATATATGAAATAATCAACCTAGCTAGCTAGCTATAATCTATACATGCATGTCCCTTAAAAAGATCAAAAGAGTTTGCTAGCAAATTCAGCTTTAGCAGTACTCCCTTCCTCGCTTACACATGATGAACTGGATTTGGCCGCAAAATCTCTAAGCTCTGACAAACTCCTTCCCAAATTCAAAGCCATCTTCATCTCAAACAACTCCCCATTTTCTCTCCTACCAAAATCCTCCTCTTCTAGGTTGGACTCTACAGTCTCTTCTATGAGTGTAAAGAAGCCAGCACAATTTCTGTACATCTCGAACACCATCCCTACTTGTCCACCATGCTCCAGTGTGCTCACTACACTAGCCAATGACCCCGCTACGGCCGCAACAAACCCGCCCCATGGTGCCCCAGTGCTCGCTAAAGCCGACCCTAAGGCCGCGATTCCCATGAGAATTGGGCCTGTCTTGGCTAGGGCTTTGTTCAACTTCAATGCCTTGTTACCTAGTCTAACATAATCTTGTATGTCTCTTCTCTCTATTGCACCCACAATGTCTCTCATTTCCTCCTCCAACTCCTTAGTCCACCCGTTTGTACCTTCCTTGTTAAGACCATGTTGCATGGATGATGATGATGATTTCTTTGAAGGCCACCAAACTGCTGGCTTCAATGTCTCGGGGAATTTATCAAGCATGGCACCAAGGAGTGGAAGAGGGTACGCTCTATCCAATGCTAAGACCTTCTCCATGGCATCTTCGACGTCTTTTTCGGTTATGTTTCGTAGCGTAAGAGTCATTTGGAGCTTGTTTTGTAGTTGCTTGAATTTCCTCACTGCGTTCCTTTGCTCCTCGACGAGCTGTGAAGGCTGGATTTTGTTCATTATCATAAGAATCCCTGTGGCTGCTGAGAAGAGCAGGGTGGCGGATATGTTCAACGGCAAGATGGAACCACCGGCTGCAGCAAGGCCAGCCATGGTAGCCGCGGTTAGGGTGACCATGTTGAGGGAGTTCAACAGCAATGAGTTCCAATTCTGACGTTGTTCACCAATGTTTTGGTGCATTTCTATTCTGTCTAGTACAGCTTCCATTATTACATGCAGCTTAAGAATTGTACTAGTAGAAATTGTAGCACTATCGTTATGTCTGATTTCTTGTGTGCCATCATTTGTTGTGTTCTCCAATAATGGGAGTGTTTTTGTGTTGTTCTTTTTGAAGATCAAATTGTTGGCCCTCTTTATCTCTTTGAATAGCTTACCATTTGGTAGCTTTGGGATTGATATGGCTGATCTTATATTGAGGCTAGTTGGAGCCACAACACAAGAATGGTATGGTGTTCTTGTAACTGAAGTCATTGAGGAAGTTTGTAATGTAAACATATTCTTGAGACTTAAGCCCTTATATTGAGATGGATATATGTATGAGATATGGTTGGTATGGATTGTATAATATGATGAACTTGGAAAATTTTGATGAGAGGTTTGTCAGATAAGGAATTTGGAGTTGTATGTAGTATTGTAGTTTGTGAACTGTGATATGGTTAGATTATGGAGGGGCGGCATATTTATACGCATGCAATGCAAAGTTGGTATAAGTTAGACCGTTGCAAGATGTTGACCAATAACATACAAGGTAGTTGATTTGACTAAGCCTATAGAATGATGGAATAGACCTATTCATACTTTTCTTATTCTTGCCGTCGGGGTCACATAATCTTAGTGTCTGACAAGGTAAAACGTCTCAGGCCAGGACTGGTTCCGTTCTTATTCAAGGGGCTTGCTCTAATGTTGTAAGCCAATATCCATATCCGTTAAGGAGAGTACGAAGTATTATAGCAGTGTAGCACTATATGTAACTTGTATAAATATACAAAAATAAATGGTAAGCTATTACAAGATATAAATGTAGAAAAATGAAAAAGCCTCATTAAGTACACAAATTATAAGAAAAGACTATATATGACCAACTTTTTACAAGTTAAATTTTTAAAAGATCTTTACAAGCCCAAATTGAGTTGTAGATTTATATGTATTTGTTGGGCTAACATAACTTGTTCTACTTTTAGGCTCCGTTTGGTTCGGAGAAAGTTCAATTTCTTGGAAAATCATCTTCCATAAAAATCATTTTTCATGAGAAAATTGAGTTTATAATCTATTTTAATCTATAATATATACTAAAACACTAAACGAACTTGCCACGTGTCGACTCCATAATTTTTTGCTATTTAAAAATAAAAATATCTCTCTACCTTCCTTATTTACATCCCTTAACATAAGTATTAAATCA
>CAAKMY010046142.1:0-12130 GCA_901111285.1 Corrigiola litoralis | reverse complement strand
ATGTGTGTGCAATTTTTCCAACAAATTCCAATCTGCACACCAGAAAAACCTGGGGAAATATTTTGAATACCTCACTTAACCATGTCATCTGAATAAAACTTGACTCACCTTTTCCAAGCTACCCAAAGCCTTCCATAAGCCAAGGCCAGCGAGTCAGATATTCTGAAAATGGCATTTCGTGAAGCTTGGTCTCCCTTGAAGATAAGATCATTGCCCAAAGTGTAGCTGCTATAATTAATTTAAGCTTGGGTCGTCCTTGAGCTTTGTGAGGTAGCTCAAAAAATCAACCAGCAATTGGATATTTGGGTTAGCGACAGAGTTGACACACAGTCTGCTATATCTCCAAAGTCGTCTGATGAAGTCTTAACGCTTCTTTTTTCAGACATTGCCTTTTCTTTCTGAGATAAGTGACCACAGCTGTATTGTGGAGAAGACACCAGATAGGCACTTTCCACTTAGAAAGTAAATGAAAAGCCTTTCTCTTCCAAAAACTCTCCTCCTTATCAGAGACCACCAGATAATCATGACATTAAGAATTAAGAAAGGCATACCCGACTTAACCGCAAAACGACTGTATCTGTTGCTTGATAATCAGCTCTTGTGGGATCCTGTCAGGATTAGGATTCATTTGATGCAAGATACCTGGAGAGAATTCTCTTCATGGATCTCCCAAGGTCTACTAGAGATGATTCTGTTCACGTGACAATGTGATGTGTATGGAAGTGGATTACATAGACTAGTCTATCCTGGATTTCGTTGTTAATTTGTTTGTTGGCAGTTGCTCTACCAAATATGGTAATTGTGATCACCCTGTAATAAATATTGCAAATTTGCAGTAGACACAAACAAGCTATATGTCGTTTTGGCTGATTGTGTGGGCTAATAATAATGTGCATGTTTTGTTAAATTTTCTAGTGGTTCGAATTGAACTCAAAAGGTCAGGAAATTTTCTGTAAGAGCTGGTTGCCGAAAGAAGGAGATCAAATTAAAGGGGTCGTTTGCTTTTGTCATGGATATGGCGATACCTGTACCTTTCTCTTTGAAGGTATGATGGGTTTTGAAAACAACTAGAGTGATCTATATTCATTGCAGGCATCAAACTTAGTATTTCTAAGGTGTAAAGGATTTTGGTACTTTCAGGTATTGCAAAAAGGATTGCGGGATCTGGTTATGCGGTGTATGCTGTTGATCATCCTGGTTTTGGTCTCTCTGATGGGCTGCATGGGTATATTCCTCGTTTTGACGATTTAATTGATAATGTGATTGAACAATATGCAAAAATTAAAGGTACACATGTTATATTCTTGTTAGTACTACTTTTACGATGGTCTTTCGAAACATAACATTTGATTGGATAATTAGATTGATTTGCTTCATCTGTATATGACAGGAAGGCCAGAGGTCCGAGGCCTGCCTCGTTTTATTTTTGGTCAGTCCATGGGTGGAGCAGTTGCTTTAAAAACTCATCTCAAGGAACCAGATCAGTGGGACGGGATGATTCTTGTAGCTCCAATGTGTAAAGTAAGCAAACGTTATACGGAAAATCTTTATCAACACAGGATGCTTAGATCAATCATGGCTTGTTTTAATTAAGTATATTCAGTTTAGACTGCTTATTTCAAGCTTTACTTATCAGCTAAATTGTTGGTGTTCTGGTTCCTAATTGTTTAATACCTGCCGTCTCAGAACCTTACATAATAAGTCACCTCGTTATCAAATGAGCTTGAGCTGTCTTAGGGTTTAAAAGATGAAGAGAAAAGTGGCTTCTGTTCTGATATTGGTCTCTCATATGATTCAACATCCTATATTATGGCATGAAAAGTCGGTCCTTCCAAGAAACAATTTAAAAAGGAAAATAAAGAGGACTTCTCGCCAAGCATTTAGCTATCTAAACAAGGATGCTGTGAATAATATGATTCTCAGATTAATGCTGAACATTATTATGTGATTGGGACATACTTGTCTGTCCAATCTTGGTTGATTTTGGTCATTGCAAAAGTAACCAGGGCTCTGGAAAGATATTGTTATTTATGAGTCTCTTGGTGAAAGTTTCAGGACCATTCTTCAGTTTCATTGTGTACATCACATACATATTGCGAAGTTTAGCTCACAGCCAATTGAGAAAATTACACACATGCGCATATGACCATTTCTGAAACAAGAACCTAGATTTTTTTTTTTTTTCTTCAGATTTCTGGATTTATCTATTTGCTGACTCTTTGCATGGTCTTAAGATTTCAGCAGAAGTGATGCCTTCTGAAGCAGTATTAAAAGTTGCCAGTGTCCTTTCCAATGTTATTCCACAAGTCAAGTTCCTTCCAACAAAAGACCTAGCTGAGCTTGCATTTAGAGACTTGAAGTACAGAAAAATGGTTCGTTGTTGATCCTTTTCTTCAAAGTCCAGTTGCTTTCCTGTCTGGAATGGTGTTTTGTATGCTAGTTTCTATGTCGCATATGCGGCTGATTGTTAAAGAGAGATATTATTGCAGTTTATGACTTTACGATTGTGAAGAGGTTGACCGTAAATTATATTTTCTCTGTTACCTAGGCGTATTACAACATGATCTGTTACTCTGGTCGTGTCCGGTTAAAGACTGGTTTGGAACTTCTAAAGGCCACCAGAGAAATAGAGTCAAATGTCAACAAGGTAAGATCTGTGCTCAACCTCAGTGTGAGACCTCACTATTAGTTACTTATGAACTAAAATTAAGATAATGAGGCCATTCAAATGCAGGTTTGCTCTCCACTGCTGGTTATTCATGGAGCTGCAGATATGGTGACAGATCCAGATGTGAGCAAGTTTCTGTATGAAAAAGCTTCTAGTAAAGATAAGACTTTGAAACTCTATGAAGGAGGCTACCATTCCATTCTTGAAGGTGAACCTGACGATGCAATATTCAAAGTTTTTAATGATATTGTCGAATGGTTGGACGCAAGATGCTCCTCTTGATCTTAGTTATTCTTCATAAGCTCAGCTGCGAGTAATTTTGAAGTAGATTTATTGTGTAACCTTACATTGTTATATAAGAGGCTGTGCAGAGTCAATTGATGTATAGTAAATTATACTCCGTACCTTTTACGATGAGCGAGTTTTGATCAATTTTTTGGTTGATCTGATTCTGGTAAATACGTTATACTGAAGTTGAGACAAACACAACAGCCTGTGATGAAGTTTAAGGGTGGTGAATTGAGACTATGTATCACTGTTGCCTGGGACTTTTGGAACCACAGGAATTGGTGTGTTTTGAAGGGAGAAGGGAGGACACCTGAGCACCTTGTTGATCATGCAAAGTCTTTCTGCAAAGGGCTACGAGCCTACAACCAATTGAAAACTTCTGAGCTGATGAATGCTGATGCTAGTTCGAGGAGGTGGATGGTACCCGCTGACATGTGACTAGGTGCATATTACCTTCTTGACAAAAAAATAATTCTTTATTGGTTATGAATATATCATGATAAATTGGCAATGAGCTCTTTTGCTATTAATAAAGATTGAGATGGTGTAAACTAGATTATAGGCTCAAATTTCCCGCACTCTTTATAATGATCGTATCGCCTTTTGCCGTTTTACTACCCATATGAAAATAAGAGAAAAAAGCTACAGGTAAATTCATGATTGCTATCTTATAATCTTCAAAACTGCAACATCTTACAATTTTTTTTTATAACTACTACCTTTTATCATGTGTCTGTATAATTTTACTATCAAATTCTATTTCCTGCCACTTAAAACAAAATCTAACGGAATATTCTCCATTTTCCTTCCACAAAATTGATTTTTAACCACCTAACCAATTTTCTCTTTATCAAGAGACGTGGTCCGTGGCCTGCCAATTGCGCAGAAAAGATAGAGAAATGAGGAGAAACACCTGCATGTATGATGTATGTACTGGACGTGCCAACATTCTTTATAGACTTTAAAGTCCACAGAAATGGGAGCAACAATAACCTCATCAGTTGTAACAGGGGAACTACTTCAACCCCTCTTAACTCATCATCACACATCATGTTTTTCTGTTCCACTTACTAAACTCACTTCAGTTCGTCAGACATCATTTTCCCTCTCTTATACCAAGTCTGCATGGCTAACCAGGCCAAGTTCACTCAGTGTCAGACTAGTTCCAAGAGCTGCCACTTCTACTTCATATGATATACCAGAAAATATAGGGGAGATTCTGAGTGATGTCTCCATTTATAGAGCTAATGGTGAAGCAGTCTTGTTTAAGGACCTTTGGGATCAGAATGAGGTTCTTTTCTATCACACCACCTTAAATTTGTGTTGCTTTTTATTCTAGTGATATGACTCTAATTAAAGTTTAGTTGCTTGTAAGTATGATCAATGATTATTTCATCATTTACTAAAGTTGTGAAATATGTTGATATAAGTAAATGAATCATTTTCATTGTAAGTTATTCCTATATATTTAGATACTTTTTTTTGAAAGAGAAAAAAAACAATGATTGTAATTAAGTTTTTTTTATTGTGTTTATTCATGGGTTTTTTAGTATTTAGTTCTTGGCCTAAGTTGGAACAGTACTTGTTGAAGTAGTGTCATTATTTGTTTCTTTTTGGTTTGTAAGAAGCGCAATGATGCAGATAAGACTCGAACCCAACATCTCTGTTAGGAGATGATACTTCACACCATTGAAGCATCTGTTTATTAGGACATAAGCAATTAGTGGGTTTATCCTAATATGAGTCAAGTTAGTATCATCATGTTAAAAAGGGGAATAATGGCATAAGTTGATTGTTTGACAAGTTGGTCTTTGGGTCAGAAATTCAGGTAGGAGTAATTTACAAACATAAGTGCATAACTAGGGAAGAAACAGTCTGCTCTCCAATATTATCTTCAGATATAGAAGTCTCCATAATTTTTTGGTAAAAGCTTGCTAATATTGAGGGCGTGTTTTTGCCACCTTAATGAAATGTTGATATTGATATATGGTTGGTTTTGGCAAGCGTGCAAAATGAATGTTTTCAACTGATTACTTTCTGTGCAGGGAATGGCGGTAGTTGCGCTCTTGAGGCACTTTGGCTGTCCTTGCTGGTAAAATTACGCTTAATTGAGTGTATGTGGTTTGGAATTCATCTTATTGTTCTGTGTTGTATCATTCTGATGTGAAAGATTTTTGTCTATTGAAGTTGGGAGCTTGCATCAACTTTGAAAGAATCAAAGGCGAAATTCGATTCTGCTGGTGTCAAACTTATTGCAGTTGGTGTTGGGAGTGCTAGCAAAGCCCGTATCCTCGCAGAACGGGTACAATTCTTTTCCCCTCTCGATCTTCCTGTTTACTGCTTTTGTTGCAGCTCCTAGCAAGGCTCTTCTGGGAAAATCTAAGTCGGCCTTTGTTGTTAAAAAAACATGCTTAACCATTGCTCTCTTGACACTAAAGCCAAAGGATCTAGGCTTTTGTATCAGTCACCAGATATATGAATAGCCAGTTCAGGCATCGTAGCTTAGTCAATAACTTACAGATCATTCGACTTCATTCTATCAAACATTATCTAGTTCTGAAAGGTTTAAGGTTAAGAGGGGCCATAAACAGCTGACAGTCCGAAAAAAACAATAAACCTCTTGCTAGGGTAGCAAAATGATTGAAGTTGTTGTGTTGGTGACTTGGTGATTATAAAGAAATGGAGATTAGTTGCTTGATGGGAACTGGAGCTGTAGTGGTCCTTGAAGTAAGCATTTGGAAATCATCTTTTGAGCCACGAGACGCCAACATTCGATGCTAAGGGTACAATAAGCTAGATTTTAAGTAATGACCTCTCTATAAACACTTTATGAGAGTAAGTTCACTTCTTGAAGATTTGGAAAGAATGGTATCATAGTCCATGTTGGTGGCTAGTTCTGTAAGCATATTGATTTATTTCCTGTTGGTCGATCTAGAGGTGCAGCTAAGCCCCTCAGCTAGATTTGCAGTTTTGAAGACAAGATGTGTTTCTTGCTTATGATTGCTTTTATAAAGAACCTGTCTTTTACATTGTATTTTGACATGGAGAAGTGATACTTTTTCCAATAAATTTTATGTGCTCAATTCCCTCTCCCTTGTCTTGTCAAGTTCATGAGTTGACATTCTAATACATAAATTAGGAACTAACTTATAGGGTTCTTCAGCTCCATGGTGATCAGCCTATGTAATTCTACTTATATAGAGTCTGAGAGTAGTGCTCTCTCATGCTAGATGTTGGGCTCAATATTGACTGCCTATTATGTCATTTTGGGTGCTTTGCATGGCTCATTAATGTCCTTTAATTCTTATTTCGTGTCATACTGTTCGTCAGTCAGCTACTTTTCCGATTTAAGGCGCATGGAGAACAGTCTTGGTTGACCTTTAGAAGTGGGGCTGAAGAGCTTTTTTTCAATTGTACTGGTAATGAGAAGTAAATTTCTGACTCATATAACCCTAGGTGGCCTTTAGCTGATGTTATTTAAAACTTTTGCATCGACCTCCTGCTGCTTTGGATGGGTAATACTCTAAACCAAAAGCAATGATCTGTAGCTGGTTTTTGTTCTTGGTCTATGCTTTTGCCCAAAGCTGTAAGCAAAATGAACATTACTTTTGACTCTTGTATAACTGTCTGCTGATCTAGGAATCAAAAGGGTTTATGTGAGGGTATTGTGAAGAAATTATCACGTTTATGAGGAGTTCAGTCGAAATCCCTATTGGGTAAATATTAATCGTTGAATGACGTACAGAGAAAATTTGGGTGCAACCTCAAAGGAGACTGGAATATTACGCAAACACCAAAACTGATAAAGGGATTGTCACAGGTTATCCAGCTACTATCACTTGCATCTAGATCGCAGTCTTCTCTTAGGGCTCATTTCATTGTGCCTGACCACCCTTTATCAAAAGACTATTCAACTAGACCAATCAAATCTTTTGTCAGACTGGCATCCTTACAACAAGTAGCTCCTTGCCTACTCTGAGACTGCTTATACAGATCATTTAGGACTTTATAACTAATCACCTTACATAGCAGCCCCGGTTCAGCTGATTTTTCAGCACGTTCGCCTTCCATCTGGATATTGTTCTGAATGTATCTTCTGGAAGTTTTACTATTTGTCTTCTTAGTATGGTGAGACATTGTGGTCCGTGGAATTTGTTTCAGACACGAGTTTGACGCCAGTGAGGATGTGAGATTGGTTGTGGACTTGTGGTATATAGTGGCAGCTGTTGGACAGAGTACTTCCTGTTTGACTAATTGACCATGCCAGATTAGATGAGGTCAGGACATCTTCCGGAAGGCTCAAATCTTCAATTAGAGAAAGAGGATAAATCGAAAAACATTTATCCCTACGAAGAAAACAATTAGCTCAATTTCCATTTCAGCAATTTAGCATATCTGGAGTTTGTCCAATAATCGATTTAGAACTTCTTATGCCTTGCTGAAAGTTCTTACTTTGCAGACAATTGTGTAAGATGGATGGTCTTTATGTACGAAGCTTGTAGGACACCGATTGTAATATTTAGCATCAGATATCATGTTTTCTTTTTGAATGTTGGCATGCCAATGTCTTTTATCACACCTTGTGATTTAGACAGCATCACTGGTCCATATTTCAGTTACCATCCTGTAAAGAGAGTTTTAGATACTTTACTTCCTTCATGCCTCGTTTGTTATTTATTCGCATTGTGAGGTCTTAGATCCTTCTGTGATCTAATGCATTGTATTCTTCGGACTTAATTTCTACCATTGTCCTTTCCAGTTACCTTTCCCTATGGACTACCTATATGCTGATCCTGAACGCAAGGTAAGTCACATTTTCACGAGAGATTGCTGTTTGTTGAAGTCAATGTTGTTTTGTAAGGGTGCTGATCACTCAAAGGTTTCTTGTACAGGCCTATGATGTGTTGGGACTGTACTACGGCTTTGGCCGGACATTCTTCAATCCTGCCAGTGTAATCTGTTAGCAATACCTAGTTAAAACTTCCTTCTCCTCTTTGAAAATTTATTTCTCATCTAAGCAACCTTGATCCTTGTTTTTTATCTGATAGGCTAAGGTCTTCTCAAGGGTTGACTCTTTAAGAGAGGCTGTCAAGAACTACACAATTGAAGCCACACCTGATGAAAGGAGCAGTGTATTACAGCAGGTTTATTTCTTGATTTTGTTCTGAACTTAATTGTCTCTTCTCAACATGAATCCCAACTTATTTTGTATCTTACCAGGGAGGAATGTTTGTTTTCAAAGGGAAGCAATTGTTGTATGCTCGTAAAGACGAAGGGACGGGTGATCATGCCCCATTAGATGATGTGTTGAACATGTGCTGCAAAGTTCCAGTTGCGTGAACCATGGTTTATATATCCTGCAATTGGATGACAAGTTAGTGCATTATGAAGCACAGAACACCCTAATATCTGGTATTTCTTGAAAATGTGCTACCCAATTCAGTTGCTGCATTGTTCTATTAATTAGCAGCATGTGTGGTCCTCCGCAAATTTTAATTGCAGGCAGTGATCGCAAGATATTACAACATTAGCGTTGTTATACAAATATATAGTTTAAACTCTGAATACTTTGTAAAACTCATGAATCTCTATATATTCTTGTGTTTGAACAAAAGTTTCATTTTTCTAGTTGTTGCTCCTTGACGCTTATAAAAATTGTCTTCCAACATACCACTATGGTTTACAGAAAAAAAGTTTACTTCTTGACAGGATTGGAACTTTGTATCTGATGGAAACTATAGAAAAGATCTACTGTATGGATTCCAAAGAAACTGATGCTGAACTATATATGCTTCTCAAAGAGCTTGTGTAAAGCCCATTCTATCATAATGCACAATAATGGGAAGCCAGATTTGATCATACTGTGCGTCTCTAAGTATATGCCCGATTCTGCACATAGAAGTGACTGACTTATTGATGTCGATGCTGTTAAAAAATTATCAAGAAAAGATTTCATAGTAGTTCAAAAGGATACTGGTGGTGATTATAGTTCTTGAAGGGTACTTTTAAGAAACAATCCTATATATATAGGTAGAGCTTAACTCTGCTAGTTTCCAGTTTTGAAGGTCACTTCACTACAGACAGTAAGAAAAGCCAAGCCTTTCTTAAACAACATCAACAACATCAACAATTGAATTGAGCCTAGCAAGTAGCCAAGTAACCGAGTGCCGACCCCAGTCGCCGTAGGGAACGTCGACCTTTAAGCAGTTGTTAATCATGATTTGGTTCGGAATACTTGCATTTCAATAAGCTCTCACGCCTCCATGTAAGACTGCCTCAACAAATATCATGATTTGACTACAAAATGTACTAGGTGCTAATTTTAGAATGTTGACAGAATCATATTATGAACCTAGCAAGTATAGCAAGAAAAAATGTATGTTTACACTGCATCCTCCTTTGTATATTGCCGTTGTATACACAACCACTGGGCCTAAATATGAAAGAAGTGTCGGTACATTCTTCTATTAGAGGTTCATGTTTGCTCGGCAGGTTATATGTGCCCGAATCATGCTTTGAGGTTGCATGATGACCCAGTTCAAGGGTATTAGAGACAAACTTTTATTCGAGCCACAAGGCCGAATGTTCCCTTTAGCTGGCGGTTTTTCCTACCGTTGCATAAGCAGCCCAAACTATCACGAAGAACGCATTCCATTATTGATTTTTGGATACCTTATTACCAATTTTACCAAATTGAATTTTTGGATACCTTATTACTACGTACCAATTTTACCAAATCGAATATTTGATCCAAAATTGCTTAACGGACTGAAAGTACGATCCGTGTTCACTCCTAGACTATTGGTGGACTGGTGACAGGCTACTATACAAATTTAGAGCTATTAAAATTGTTCGATGATCACCTCTTACGTGCTTGGATATTACGGAGTACAATCGTGTATCCATTCTTCGAGGCAGCCACTTGTTTACACGACATGCAAGCTGCAACAAATTTAATTCATGATATTTAGTAAATAGATTTCTTATGATATCGCATCAAAATCTTAAGATTGTGTTATTTTGATCGTATTTCTATTACTTTTCTATCATTTCCTATTGTATCCACCCTAGAAATTATATCAGGTTACTAAGGTAATCCGGACCTGCTTGTAAGATAACACTAAGAGTATTAAAGTATGGTACCTAATAGTGGCAATCATCTAATATGTGACTTTTTTTCAAAGCGTGGGTATCCACAACTGTTATCTTTTGGGTGCGCACTGAGTACACCGTCGTTCCCATGGTTCATGATATCTAGTAAATATATTTTTTATGATATCGCATCAAAATTTTAAGATTGTGTTATTTTTTTTTATCGTAATTCGGTGCTTTTGCTCCCATCCGGAGATGGTGCCCCCTTCCCTCATAGCCATCTTCGGCCTGGCCCGGTTAAGTCATTATAAGTTTTAATTCAATTCCTTAGCTATTAGGAATATAGCTAGGAAGGAGTAATTAGGAACATAATTATAAATACCCTCAATTGTTCAATATTAGCCTGGGATCTAGTAACCCAATTCTAAGAGTTATCTCTTAGTAGACGTTCACTAAAATCAAACTAATGTGCGACTTTGCCAACTAAGCCGCCCAAGTTAACTAAAAACTGACTTTGTTTACTACTCGAGGTGATTTTTTTGGAAACAAAGTTCATACTGTATTGTATACTTTAGGGTGCCTGTAACTTAGAATCGCCTATTTCATAAAGCAACGGGAGAAATAATCGCTTGGACGTCCTAATTGCTCACGGACGAAAGTAATGTACAAGAAGAAACTAGAGAGTAGATTAGGTTCAATGTAGATTGTAGCAGGGATGTCTATGCACCAAAAAAAACTCTTACGGAGTAAATAACCCCACAATATGTGTCATCATATATTAGAGTGTCAGCTAGTCGCTATGGTCTAATTAGAGATACTGTTTTCGAGTAACATTCTGAAAAGAATCCTAAATAAGTTTTGGCTCAATACACCGAACTATCAAACTGCTTGAATGATGATGATCTTGTTACAGGTCAAAATAGAGACTATAAATTAAATTTTGCCGTTACCAGAAACAACAACGTCACATTAGTTTTAGGTTGGGTCCTTTTCAACAAATTCTGAAAGTCAAATTTGTCTTTGTGAATAGAAAATGCTATAAATAGACATGCTCTCTTAGTTGTATTCAATCTATTGTGAATGAATGAGGAGAGAGAAAAGCAAACAGGAGTATGGAGGAGAATTATACTACTTGATATAAATCTTTTCTCCTGGAGGAAATTGGTGGAAATGGACATGATATGAAAAGAAAGGCACCTCTTTGTTGCCACTGCTGGTAATTGGAGTTGTTCTTTTATAAGCAACCCTACCAACCAACCACTTTGGCAGATGTGATCACTTATATGATCTCATTCTACTATTCTCTACATTGATTAGAATTTCCCATTATTCTTGCCATTTCATACACTTTCCGGTAAACGAAAGAGGGTCCTAGGATTATGGCCTATAGGTGTTTTAATGAAAGTAATTGGTATAGTACATGGCTCCGCTTTCATTTGCTCTATACTCCTCTCTATATTAATGTTGATGTTTGTTTGTGATTTTTGAACCCATTTGGTTAGATATCCTAATTCTGGAGGTATAGGTTTGACATTGATGTGTCACGTCTACAAAATTAAAGGTCATTGTAATATACTCGATCGGTATATCTTTAGTGTAGTGTGAACTTGGTATATGCTCATTAAGTCATTGATGTAAATGAAATTAAATGAGATGTTGCATTGGACGAGTACTTGATCGACTATGAACATTGGCAGACAAACAATGATGCATGATTGACAAATACGGAGTATTTATGAATTGGAATTTGGTACCCTATTATACTTGGGAACTTTTATTAATGTCTCCTAATTCAAAAGGTTAGATTAATTTTTAGGAGCTTGTTTGTACTCATTATGAGATTTCTAATCCCGCTTACAAGATTGCCCTTGAATCTCTGCCCCTTTGTAGAAAACATTAGCACATACGAAGTACAACTAGATCATGTAAGTTCGATCAGCTAAAAAAACCTAGGAGTGTTATTCTTGAGGAAACTGATTTTTACACTCCCATAAGTTATTTTTACACTCCCACTAGCCTCTCCCATGTAAGAGCACACATTTTAGTGCAATTTTTAATTCCTCTCACATGGGGAGTGTAAAA